>JAOTQE010015465.1:0-10864 GCA_025631205.1 Nesometra sesokonis | reverse complement strand
CATAGTGTAAACGTGAATTTAACAAAAAGCAACTGCGGATCAGCTAACTCGTCAAATTGACGAGTTCAGATCTAGTTAGTCTAGGGGTTGCATTAGGTGAGGGTGATAGCCCGAGGTTGATAAAAACCTTGAGACTGATTTAATTTGTATTACACCTTACCGAGCCTAATAACAAATTTATCATATCATATGAAGCATGTGATAGCAAACCCACCAAGTTGTAAGAAAAAAATCAAAATTAAGTTATTGTTACAACCATATTAGACTTTTAGCAAGCTTTAAAAGGAGGAGTAATTATCAAAATCAGACACCAATAACTGAAGTTATGGAACAAAATAGACAAAAAAATTCTTTGTATTTGTTTATATTTCCTGTTTTTTATTTGCTAAGGGGCGCAACTAAGGTGGGGTTATGGGGGCTGCAACCCCCCTCCACCGCCTTTCATCTATCAACAATACTACTAGATAGAGATTCAAGGCCGCGCGCAAAATTTGCTTGAAAAACATCGGAATTTCGTTTTTTTTTTTCTTTTTAAAAAAGGTATTTTCTAATATTATTGAGGGATAACTACTATACCTCAAAGTTAAATTAATTTGTTTTTAATACTTTTATTTTATTAGTACAATCATCTAATTTCGAGTAATATGTATGTTTTTGACAATTTTGTTTAATTTGCGAGACAAAAATGTAACAGCCTGCAACAGGACAAAACAGAGCAAGACGGCCCGACAACATAAAAATTGTTAATGGAAGAGTCGAAATATTTACAATTGCACCACGTCCCCAAATGTCTATTGACTTTTTTTATAAAAATTTAGATGAAAAAATTGAAACATTAATGTCTTTTTTTTAACTAGGAACTTGTAAAAAATAACAGAAGTTATTCTAATTTGGTCGAAGCAGCAAAGTATAACCGGAAATGGTATTTCCGGCGATCTAGAAAGCAAAATTTTCCTGGGGGAGGTCCCCCGGACCCCCCACTCAGGATTCGGTCGATGCCGATCCCTATAACCCCCCTCCTTCAAAAAACCTGGTTGCGCCCCTGTTGCTTATTTCTCAGTAACTTCCTGTGCGACAACTTGGTGTTTGTTTTCCATGCTTTGCCCCAAATATACATAAAAATTGGTCTCTCCTTCACACTTTTCCAAGCATAATCAACACTGGCTTTAAAGACAGAAAAACATTCTTAAAATCATGTAGGGGGTCTTAAGAAGTACACTAGATATGCCATGTGAATATTGTACTATTTTTAATGTAAATTAAGATTTCACAATTTATATTTGAATGCCAAAGAAAAATTATACCTGATGTTAAACAGTGTAATACTGTATTACAAACAGAAAAAAAACAAACCATGAAACAAAAATTATAAAGCATACTCAAAATATTGAAATATTAATATTAATTCAACATTTATTATTTTATCAGGAATCGATGTTCCTGATGATGACATTTTGTTTTGTAACTTTACCCTAAAGATTCACCTTTTGTGAATGCAAGCATTACTAATTATTGTGTATATACTGCTAACTGGTCTTTCTGATTCTATATTTCTATTTTATTGAAACAGTCATTCTCAACTTGATTTTAACCATCATTTTCATCCTAAAATTTGTATACATGGTTCTTCTAGCAAATCATTTGTTGAGCCGCAGAACTTCAATGGATTCTTTGTCAGTGTCTTCAATGTCTGAAGTTCCTTATGAAACCATCCATCGTTCATCCAGTAATCCATACTTACCAGTTAACCCAGATGATCCCAGACTTCTAGAAAGTTACATCAGTAGGACCTGTAAGTATTTACCACTTGAACACATAGTGCATTAAATTCGACCATTGCTAGTATTTAATTTCGTACTTGTATAAAATTAGTAGTAGAATGAGTTGTCGTAAGTGCTCACTAACCGTGATTATACTTTCTTTCTACGTCTCTACAAAAAAACGATCATTTCCTTTCTTTATCTGCAGGTTATTTAAACAATTGAAATAGATGATATGTAAATAAACAACATGAAACAAATGTAAACATTATAAGCGTGGTTGAGCATGCACTAATCTCACCTAGGGAAGTGAATGCTCAACTAAGAATGAAGCATCTGCATTTAGAATACGATAACATAACCTGATGTTACGTAACAATGTTCGATAACGAAAAGAAATATCACTTCTTTTATCCTAATTGATTTAAGATATGAATATTTTTTAAAAACAGAATGTATATTATGCTTTTATTACTTTCATAATTTTATCGTAAACTTGATCATTTTTTTCATTTTGAACAAGGTAATCATCATGAAAATGTAATTTTTTGTAAAAAAAGATGAAATAAAATACTTTTATCTGATTTATTAATATTTATCTATTTTATCTGACACCCTTTCAATTGACCTCTATACCTTAATGAAGTTACCATCAATAAGGCCACTTTGGCCTTTTTGCAAATTGATTTTTAAAAAATGGCCTCTGTCGCCCTTTAAATTACGAAAAAAACTGGCCCTGTTTTTTTTCTTCATGTACCTACAATACCCAAACTAGAGACCTGCACACTTCCGTTATCTTTTTTATCTGCTGTTTGCAATATATACCATGCAGAATTAAAAGCTGTAAAAACTTCTTGAACTTTGGTAGATAAGTATATTATGAAATTGTACAAAAATAACATCAGACCTTTTGTTTGGTAAACAGTCATGAAGAACAACCAATCTCCAGCTTCACTCAAAAGTATTCTTGCATTCATTTCTTTCTTAGCAATCATTTCAGAAGTTGCGTTTATTTTCTCTTGCTTTATCTGCGCATCTTAATAATGATTAACATGCAATTATAATGGTCATATTGTTTTTATTTACTTTCAAAGCTCCAGATATTCTGCACACACCATGCCCCACACCAAACACATCTATTACAAGATCGATCTCACAAGGTGACGCATCATCATCTTCTGTATTTTCACCTATCCAAAGGAGTTATGATAGGTCATTATCATTAAAAGAAAAGAGGGCATTGTATGCCAACAGCTCACAAGAGCCATTGAAGGAAGCTTCTATACAAGGTAAAGTTTAGGGACCAGACCGAAATTATGCTGCTGCAGTTACTGCAATAATTCAGTTACAGCAGTATTATTTCAGTAGTTTAAAGAGATTAAGCCTTGTGTGTCAATGCAGTCATAAAGAAAACATGATGGTACTGGATTACTGCAGTAACTGCAGTAGACTTAATAGGAGTAGATTACTGCAGTTACTGTAGTAGACTGAATAGCAATTGGCTACTGCAGTAACTGAAGTAGACTTAATATTAATATATTACTGGAGTAACTACAGTACAATAATTTTGATATGATCCCTAATAACAATAAATACATTAATTTTGTCCTAAACAAGATGGAAGTTTAAGTTAATGTTGATAAATTGTGAACTACTGTACCTTAAAAAGAAACTTATTTTAATTACCTAAAGACACTCTCCATGAATTAGTCTACACAAAATATCTACAATCTAACACCTTGACACAGATGATGACCTGGATATCTTTAAAAAGTTCTTTTTCAAAGTGTGTATATATATTTTTTCTTCAAAGTAAGCATAATAATAATAATAAATAATAAGCTTTATTTTATAACAGAAACTTGCTTCACCTGAATGTTGTTTTTCTGCAAGCCCGTGTACTGAAACAATACAAACGAGTCGTCCTAAAACACTGCTTAAACTACAACTTAAACTTAACTTTCAAAAAATACCAATTTTAATTACTGACTAAATTAAACTAAGAATGTATAATACATACTCCCAAGCATTGAGACATACTCCACCGCAACAAGACCAAATATCCCAACATAAACCATGTCATCATCAGGACATTCCTAATGATGGCAGAATTCATGTCGAAATACTGAATCCCGCCATGGCAGCGTGCATCCCATTGAATAGAGTATGCCTTACACTTTCTTACTTAGTTGTAAGTAAGTAGGTGTAAGTAACTTGTAAGTAAGTGTAGTAAGTTGATAGTGGACATTTCCACAAGTGAGTTTAAACCTTAATTGTATTATGATCTTTTTGTTAATGATATATGTTACAAACTGTCTGTTCTAGAATCAATTCTATATCAAATTGACACCTCAGAAGATGACATAGACGGTGCAGGTCAGATGCCAGACATCATTGTTGAAGCAGTCAGTCCTACAACCAGTACACCCCTACCACCAGGTAAATATAAATGAGACAAGGCATGGCAAAACCACAAAGTTGTTGAGAAATAAGCAAATAAACAACAGAAAATACTAATAAATAAAAAGGAAATTCTTATGTATTCTGTTCTATAACTTTGGTCATAGATGTCCGATTTTGATAATTGACCCCTGATTTTAAAGCTTGTAACAAGTGTAATATTGTTGCAATATTAACTCCCATTTTTTAAAATTTTTTTACAACTTGATAGTTTTGCCATGGCATGCCTCAAATGTTCTCTCAAATAACTACTTATATTCATCTTTTCATTTGATTTATTTATTTATTAAAATCATCAGGTAAAGGCACTAATAGTTGAATCTAACATTATTATCTTACCAATACCATAGTGACTGTTTAGTGTATAAGCACATCACCAACTTTTCAATGGTTGTCATACAAAATGTGTCACTTTGTATTTTTTGGATTAATATTTCTATAGATAAATATATAGAAATATTGATCTTACTAATGAAAATTCACTACATTACACCAGTGAGATGATGACAGAAGAACGCTTTGTGGAGTGTCAAATAAAAGTGGTTCTATTACTCAAATTACATGGTGTTCAAAAATAGGAAAGTTGTAGATTTTGAAGTGTTTTATAACTAAAATCACATGACAAATATAACTCACATAAATGGAATGATATCTTGATTCGTGCAAGAAGATATAATTTGTAATGTTTTTTTTATATAGCTTTAAAACACATGCCTTTCCATTTCTTTTTACTCAAAGTGTATATAATGAACATAGGGAGGAGGCTCTTGTTATTTTTTCAACAATCCTTGTTTTTTATATGAGAATTATATTTTTTTATGAAGTACGAGCACGCCGTTCTTGGTCACTTGCATGCACACCCACCACCAAGGAACATGAGGCTGTGGATTGTAAAATCAACTTTCTTGACCTATCATCCAATGGAATTCCAAGCTTGATGCCCTTAATCAAAGCTGAGAGGCAACTGTTGAGATGTTTTCTATGTCTGCAGAAGTTAGACCTCAGTAACAATATGCTTACTGTTTTTCCATCACAACTGTCACCCGTAAGTTATTCATTACTTTTATTATAATAATAATAATTAGTAATTTATAATGTGCCAATTCATTGAACCGAAGTAAAAATCAAAGGCTCTTTGCATGTTAGATGTTAAATAAGTTTGGTCTTACAAACAGAAATAGAGGAAGATTTGGTGAGTGTATTATAGTTAAAGAATTCCTAATGGTGGCAGCAGAAAATTAAAAAGACCTTTGGGCAAAGGATTTTGTGTTTGCATGAAGCACTGCTAAAAAGTTACGATTTGATGACCGAAGCGAGCATGAGGAATATATTTTGATACGAGATCAAGCAAGTAAGTTGGTTGGTGTTGTAGAAGAGCTTTAAAAGTTAATGGTTTCTGTTTAACAAAATTGAAACCTTGGCAATCGTTTTTGAAGGCCATATGTGCATGTGCTAGTGTATGCTATGTTGTATGTCCTACAAATTATAATAAAATGAAATTTATCATGAGCATCTCTCAAACCACATTGAAAAAGTGTTATTTCATAGATGTTTATTATAACAGTTCTGTAAATGAGTTATTGTATACAAACATATCATGTAGATGCTATTTATCATAATGTCATGAGTAATATAATAATGATAGTATTTGTTTTATTTTTTATAGTTCTTGTTAAATTTAAAACATCTTGATTTGCGAAGTAACAAACTTAAAAAGTTGCCAACACACATGTTTGCCAGCACGAAGTTGGAGATTCTGGATGTTTCCCGTAATGAGGTAAACGCACACAAAAACCTGTGAACCACTCTGTCAATTTCTATCTGTTACCTCTATCTAACAAAGATTGTTTCCTTTCTCTAATCAAGACAGCCTGTCTCACAGACCTTATGGTTGTGTTAGTTACATTATTCCTTGATTTTGAGCTATTTTGTTAATCACTTTTTATTGCTTTTTTGACATCCCATACTCACTCCCTTTCTCTCGCCATAGTCCTGTTCAAGTACTTCATGCTTGACCGTTTGCATCCTGAAAACGCGGTCCCAAATTATATGCATGATTGAATATGAAAATCACATATCATCATTGCATCACACATAATCACAGTTTGGCATTCCAAATTTGGTCTACCCAGAGTCGTAGATGGGCCTAGGCTTGGCCTAACCTAGACCTGGTAAATGTGATGGAGGATTGTAACTGCGCAAGAAATAAAAACTGGGTTTTTTATATGAATGGATCAAAATTACAATCGTGAGAATACTTTTTAGGTATAATTTGGGGTTTGATAAGCCTCCCAATGCCTGGTTCGCTGAGCTCTTTCATTCGAAACGAAAACATTTTGATTGGTTGATTCTACTAGTAAACATTTATTACAATCCACCCACTTGCCAAATACGGATGGGCAGGATTACATCATTCTGGTATCCTGGAGAAGGATTTTACACATAGTTTGTACAGGTTGCTGATTGCCATCTTGGATGGCACTGTATAGGTTACAAAAAATCGACCAGATACAAGCGACTTGGGGCATATCTATAATCGAGTATATGTGAGTACCTGGAAAATACAAATGCCAAGTATCCACTCACCCTAAGCCTCTGAGTAAACAACGACATACTGTTTTTAACCATTTTACCACTCACCATTAATTGGTTGCCATCCCCCTCAGATTTTTCTAGGTATATCCCTTTATGCTAATAATATTTTTGTTTTAGTACTTATTTTGTGTAAAATTCAATTTATATTGTTTGTTTTACAGTTTATTCTGTTTGATTGTAGATTACAGATCTAAGGAAACAACCAGATGATACATGTTTCTCTTTACGTGAGCTGAACCTGTCTAACAACTATGTAGAAGTGTTCCCAGCCTGGCTGTGTAACTATGTTCCTGCTCTACATATCCTCAATGTAGCATGGTAAGCACTGAGACATGCATATTGGTAGGTCTCTTAAAGTTGAAAACTAGAAAACTTATAACAATAATGCTACATTTATATAGTGCTATCTCATTAAGATCCGAGAGCTTTTACTGTTAAAAATAAATTTATCTTGACTTTGAAATGGAAATTCCCTAACCAAAGAAAGATCCATAAAAAGAAATACAAAGAGGATTCTAAACTCACCACGCCCTTCTCCTGCAATTTAAGGCACAAGGCCTGCCTGGACATTATTCACAGATGCATAGCAGTGTTTGGCATCTGTGCCTACTTGCAACCTAGTCTTCTATTGGAAATAAATAGGCTTTAACGGCTTTCTGAAGTGCCCCTAAGGAGTTTGGCTGATTGGATGTTGCATGGCAGGTCATTCTAGTCATGAGTTGCAGCATAGGAAAATGACTGGCGATGTGAGGTTATGATATTGTAATTGTGTCTGCCTATGTGTCTCGATAAGAACATTTAATGCATCAGTTGCATCTGAAACTTCAATTGAGATGATCTTGACAATGTATTTTTTTCTTATAGGGCATTCTGCTCTTCCATAGTTGTTTAAAAAAATTGACCTAATTGGTATCAAATATATCATTATTTTATAGCAATAACATAGAAGAACTACCAAACATCCCATTGTACCTGCCACATCTTCGAACCCTGAAGCTTTGTGGAAACTCATTGCCTGAAATTCCGGATAAATTCCTGCAGCATACACTAAGACTTGAGATGCTGCATGCTGCAAATAATCAGCTATGTAAGTATGCAAATAAGTTTATTCAGGATTTTATAGGATAGATCTTTTAACCCTTTTAGTGCCTTCTCCCGGTACTACCGGAGAAAAAAATGTCGTTAAACGGCCTTCCCCCGGTACTAGTGGGGGTATGATAAATCGTTATTTTAACGTACTTGGCTATTGCTAAACCCGCCCTCTTTAGTTTTTATGTCATCCTTGACAAATTTCCAATTAAAAATAATGCATTCCCGAGAATATGCACCCTCTCCAGTTTTTATGAACAATTCATGAGACTTTGTTACAAAATGACGAAAATCGTTCAAACTTTTGATATTTCTATTCATAGTATGTGTCTGCATTATAATCCAGTGTAAAAAATGTATCCAATAAACATTTCTTGGAGAAAAAAAAGTTTTTTCACAGATTTTATAAAAAATTGAATCAATGGATGCCATAAAGTCATGCGACATCATCATTATGCAAATTTCTAATTTTTTCCCCTCCCAAAATAGGTCAACATCTTGCCCACACCTAACACACAAAAATAAATTTAAAATAATATCGTTTTGTATTTTTTTGATATTTATTAAAAAACCTATTTTCCATACAAACATGTCCAGCACATTGGTGGGAATAACACCTGACAGTGAAAGGGTTAATTTTTACTTTTAAAATGTACGAAAAAAAAAGTACTTCTACATTTCATGTACAACATGGAACTTTTCTTAATAATAATATAGTTAATGATAGCGATCAGTTTCATAACTTTGATTGTACGCTATTTGTATGTAACCTGTTTTTTGTTTTTTTTGTACCGTTTCTTTTCTTTTTGTCTGTTATATATTCAGTATGTATGTATGTGTATGTTTGTGTGTGTGTTTGTGTGTATGTATGTGTGTATGTTTATATGTTTGTGTGTGTATAATTATTTATATACTTTTTTTTCGGGCATGCCACCAACAAGCTATTGCTTTTCAGGTTTTTGCCCTCTTCTTTTTTAATTTCTCGCCATAACGCATTGTATCATTTTCAAAGAAGTAAATAAATGTTTATTTGAATTGAATTGAATTGATAATGGATTCAGATTGTTTTTATTTAAATTATATGGCTTGGTGCCGGCTTGCAAACTTCTATACTGAATTCTAAAATCCATTTATAATGCAAATTTAATCAAAATGAACAAAAATTGCTACTTCTTTTACACTTCATAGCAGATGTTTATTTTTTCCATTATTTTATAGGGCTTAGTGGGGCCTTACAAACTTCTACACAGAATATTGAAATGTATTAATTATGCCTATTTTTGTTTAAAAGTAACAAAAAAGCATCTTTCTCCTACGTTTTACATAATTACGAAATACTAATCAAATAATATATTTCTCATATTTATGTACATCGGACTATCAGAAATTACAAACATTGATGCCAGTACACAGATCTACACACTAAGCAGAGACATACTGTGCATTAACTTTACTTAACTTCGCCAATGAAGTTGTTTAAAGGTCATGAGTTTTTGCCCTTGTTTGTTTATTTATCTGTTTGTTTTTTTTCCTGACCACAATATTAATCATAGTGTAATAAAACTTGCAAGAATTAATTGTTATGTTAAGATGTAGAAGTGATAAAGGTCAATGTCGAGATCAAATTTATACATTTCTTCTTTCAATTGGTGAATTTATAGACCGGAGAATTATGATGTGGGTGGAGGTACTCTCAGAGAGCCCTCTAGTTGCTTATTATGTCTTCTGTCTGTTGTTGTACACAAGTAACTTTTTATTTTTCATATAGCAAGACTTATTTTGTGATGGCATGTTTTTCTTTTTTCCTAATTAGCTTCACTTCCTGATGATCTTGGTAGTCACATGAGTCAGTTGACATCGGTAAAGCTCTCTAGAAACAACCTTGCTACCAATGAACACCCATACATACCAAAATTCCTGCTCAAGTTACCATGGTAAATCAATTAATTTTCAATTTAATTGTTGTATAATTTTTATTATCCTCAATGGCAGATTTAAGGAGGGCCTAAGAAGCTTAACACCCCCCCCCACTCCCTAAAATTGACCCCGCAAACATATTTGGTATTAATGACAACTAATAAAAATTGATGCATAGTAGATGTACATAGGGAAATTCCTATAGAGGCAAAGACTTGTTACTGCAAGCATGCTGCTTTTTTTTGCTTGCCAAACCCAAAATTTGGATTTAAGCCCCCTACAGTATATCACAATCTTAGATCTGCACTTGATTCCAGTCTGCCTGCCATGCTCTACCTGAAATTGAATGTCTTAATAATTTCATTATATTATATGAGCATCCAAACTCAACATAAAATTATGCCTACAACTAATTCAGATTTGTCAAGGTTAGGAACTTGAACTTTAGTTAACTAGCCTAGAATTACCATAAACATCCATGCAGATTACGTTCCCATATACGTAACTAATGATAATAGGGAATGTTCGCAAGGTTACGAAAACGGATACGTCTTAAATTCTTGTAAAGCTGTGTTTCCACGAGGCGAACGCAGGAGCGGGCGCATGCCCGGGCGTGGACACAGGAGCGGGTGATGCGACTTGTGGAAATTGTTCCATTGAAAATAACAGTGAGCGATTTTCTTTTTCGTCCGCGCCAGCATTTGCGCCCACTCTTACATCTGCCTCGTGGAAACATAGCTTAACATTTGAATTGAATACCTTAAATATCTAGCATATTTGATCAGTATTTTGTGACAATCATCATTTACTTGTAGATAAAGAAGTTAGTATATTTTTTAACACATTTAGCAACTTTGAAAAATAGGAGTGTGGCCTATTTATTTTCATTATTGTATTTCGTAACTAATATCTGTGAACTGGACATTAAAATTCTTAGCAAGGTCAATAATAATAATTATAATATAATATGTAGGCTTTTATATAGCGCTCTATACAATTAAGTTTTGGGGCGCTCTCCACATTATTATCCCAATCATTGGCAC
>JAOTQE010015464.1:4684-22424 GCA_025631205.1 Nesometra sesokonis | reverse complement strand
AAATTATATTATGAATGTTTGTGGTTACTGTCATTTAATTGAACTTGTATTAAACTAATTTAGCTTTTAAACAATCCGAGTGTTTAGTGTTGCAAAGTATTTGTTGAAAACAAATCAAGAAAATGACAACATTTAAACATAATACTCTATTATGTACTCTTAATAAACAATCTACTCATTGGTATTAGCAAAATGTCTGCAAATAACATCACGGATGGCTACTGGGGCTGCTACATCTATTACAGGTACAACTGGAGGCTGAATGTAATAATCGGGCTCATCATCTTCACCTTGAGGAACAGGATCCCCCCATACTTCACAAAAGTTATGCAGTAAAATACATGCAACAATTATATATCTGAGATTTGAAGTTTTGCTATCATTACGTTTCATAAGGCAACGCCATCTGTATTTTAATCTGCCGAAGGCATTTTCAACAACCATTCTGGATCTACTTTGTATGAAGTTAAATGCACGCTTTTCATGGGTAAGATTGGCTTCTGGATATGGTTTCATCATATTTTTTGAAAGGGGATATGCAGCATCACCTACAAGAACAACAGGAACATTTACCCCATCTATTTGCTTGGTTAACTCTGGGTAGAATCTACCTTGAGCAATTGTGCGTCCAATTTGAGAATGTTCAAAAACCCATGCATCGTGGCATTTACCGGGCCAGCCGACATCAAAATCGATGAACCGATATCTATAATCAACTACCGCCTGTAATATAACACAATGCCATTGTTTCCTGTTAAAAAAATCTGTATGATATTCTGTTGGTGGTAAAATTGGAATGTGACAACCATCAATACTTCCACCACATTGTGGAAATCCCCATGTTGTTTTAAACCCTTCTACAATATCTGCCATTTCTGCTGTGTCTGGTTTTTTTCCATATATAGGTGTCAGTACTTTACAGATAATCTTGCAAACCTGTAAAATAAAATGTTTATGTTAATTTAATATCATGGTCGCCCCCATCCCCTCCAAGTGAAAATAAAATGGGACGGGGGAGGGGGAGGAGTGCGACCAGTAGGCAGTACAGATAGTCGAAAAAGCTAATTTGAAACCGGGTAAAAAAAATGCGAATTTAAGCCATATAACATTTTTTTTTGCTTGTCAAATTTGAAACCAGTAGATCCGCCCCCTGAATGGATATGGCCGGGCGGTGGTGTTTTGTCTATTTTTCCCAAAAGACACCCCTCCCCCCTTTAAAAAAGGCTAGTGAATATATGAATAAAATCAGTTGTGTAATCAACTGTGTATCAAATCCATGATCTCCAGACAGATGTTGATGCAATCACTAGTAACAAATTCCATCAATGCAACACTGATTAATAATTACAATGATAAATCTATTGTATGTACAGTATCCTAATTTTATTTATAGTCTATAAGTGATATTAAGATACTGTACAAGCAATAGATTTATCATTGTAATCGTTAATAAATGTCGAATTTTGGTAAGGTAAGCAAATAAAAAAATAGAGTAGGTAACATACCTCCAAGTGAATCGTGCATACTGTTGATACACCAACACCATACATTTCTGAGAGTGTTCCAAGATCTGTCTGTTTTGCTAACCTATGAAGTGTGATAGCAAGTCTTTTTTCAGGGCTTATAGGCTTGCGCATTTGGGTTTGATTCTTTAATAGATGTGGTCTTAAGAGTTGAACCAGATGATTGAATGGTTCCCTTCTCATTCTGAAATTGTGGTAGAATCGATCATCATCATCCATCCAATTTGATGCATCATTAGCCCACCAATCTGTATTTCTTGGAAGTGCCCAAATATGTTGTCCCTCTAATAATGCTAAAAAAAAAAATTTAAAATAAAATCAGAAATTTATAGTGTAATTAACAGATTAATTAAACAAAGGTGCACATGCTTTATAGGGTGACAAGACAATTGGACACACGGATGGTCGGGCCAATGATAGTACAGAAAATCGGACCCAACTCAACTATTTATATCGATTTTTGACGTTTGGGGCCAGCAATGATCAACGCCAAGACAATTGGGCCCATTGTAATGAACTTCCGCACAATTTCTTATTTTAAATTACAGTACACTTCTTCAATATGTAGGCAGAGATAGATTTAAAAAGACCTTCCCCGGGGAGTATTCCCCCGGACCCCCTAAAACTTTCCCTACTGACCCTTGCCCTTTCAGTCCGCCCTCCCAAAAGTCTGCATCCGCCCCTGGCAGGCTATATTACTAGGCCTACAAGCACGTTTTGGGCTACTGCCCTATTCAGGCGCGGATCCAAGAGGGGGGGGGGAGCCAACGGACCCTGTCCCCCCTTTTGAAACCAGGCTATTACAGGCTACTGCTGGCCTACAGAGAGGGTTAGGTTGGTCAGCCTACTCCTAGGCCTAGCATTGGTCTGGTGCAGTAAAGTATGCCTACTTACCGATATTTGCTAAACTCGAAGAAAATACAGCGATTTTTTGTAAAATTTCGTTGCGTCTACGGCGTTTTCGACGAACAGGACAATACATATTGCTGAACATCTGTTAATACGTAGCAGCCTGACAAGGGTATACCTTTTTTTCGCGCGGATTGTAGACAATGACCGCATTTGTCAACAAAAGCCCTGATTGGCTCCTGGTTATGGACCTCAGCCAATCAATGTCTGTGGAATTCGTTGCGATCCGATTCCGTGGTAATCGGGAGTAATAAAGATTGTAACAACGTATCGCAACCAGTAACAATTTGCGATATCGATTTCAGTCGATTACTATTGGTGAGCATTCACACACGATTTTACTTTGCGATTGGGTGCGATTGGTTGTCACAATTGCTACAACCGATCGCAATGCGATGCTAGTCTGAATGGGGTATAATAAATGCAATTCTGTAACATGATTCGGGAAGTTTAACCGAGTGGCACTGTCCGCATTTGACCTTTCAGGCCGGTTAAGCTAGCTCAATAAGTTTTATTTGGGCAGATTTCACTCTGGAAACTTAACTGGGCGGACGGAATTAGTTTTGTGAATTGAGATTTCCTACTGTGTCCGCACGCGACTTTTTCCATTCAAACTAACCAGTAGTTTGTTAGTTTCACCGAAATTAGTCGAGTGTGGATGAGGCTTTAGGGAGTGGTGCTATGGAGTCGTAGGAAGGAGCTTGGTGTGTGGCCAGGTTTGAACACAGGACCTTGGGATATGAAGGCAAGCATGTTAACCACCAAGCTACAGCGCCATTCCTAGTATAAAATATGTAATAACAACAACTTTTATTCAAAAATTATAGGAAATAGGTAATTGAGTACAATTTACTCTACAGTTTCTGTTAAAATACCGTTTCTATTAAAATCCTGGGTGTTCGAAAGATAAACTAAACCGATTATAACCACTCTTTTAATTTTTTGTGATATCTCTTAAAACATTTAAATTATCAAAATAAATTGTCTAAAAATTTGGAATATTTCTCTCATAGCAAATAAATTTTAAATTAACTGTACTTTATTATAGTAATTAGTATCATTAAAAAATTATATATAATGTATATAAAAAAAATAAAATAAAATATTTTAACATACTGTAAACAATAGGATGAAGAACTGAAGAAAGTGCAATAGATAACAATAATAAAATTGTGATTTTAATATCTGACCTCCATATGCAGCAGAGCATGAAAGTATCATGGTGATGACATCATAAAAATCTGCAGCAGTGCACATGTGCAAGATTATTTTAATGTCCTCATTATGGTATACAGCAGAAGCAATCACCAAATGTACATCATGTGTAAACCACACTAGGCCTCTGTATTATTTAAACTCTTCTGTACTCTTTCTGATGCTTTATTGATTTTATACTGGAAATTTAGCCCGTGTTAAAAAACGTTTTCTATTACACTTCGACTGGAATACTGGGAGATGGAGATGGTTTTGAGCAGCGCATGATGGGCTTTGGTTGTTCAGTAGAGGCTAAACTGATTTATAGGAAGTTGTCTGTGATTGCAGCTTTTTAACTCCTGTTGATATGGGTGGACTCATTTCTGATCAGATTCCAAGTAAATCCTGATTTGTAATGTATCTCTATATTAACATACAATGTCAATCCTGATTTGTAATGTATCTCTATGTTAACATACAATGTCAATATTTGTGTTCACTTAATATAATAACCAGTGTATTGTGTAGTGAAACTCATAATTAATTGTATTTTGTGCTAATTATTCTAGTGTATCCATTGACCTACTGTAATGGGATAATATCATAATTTATCCTGTTGTACAGAGAGAATATTGCTACTTATACAGTGAGAAATTATGGAGCTGTGTGTTGCAACATTTTAAATCTTCAGACTTTCAATTGAAATGTCTAGGATTTGAAACCAATGGTAGACAAGCATGACATGTGTCCTAAGATAAGACCAAAAAAATATTTCTCTTGATCTGTTTTTTTTTTTTCTTTTTTTTTAAAGAAATTGTACAAAATATCAAATACAGTCGAAATTGCCTAGTTGAAACCTCAAACTGTAGGTGGCGCTGTTGTGCATATGAAAAAAAAACATTGATGCGCTAGGTCTCGATTGACACGCATGCTGACCAGAGAAATTTTTTTTTTTTTGCCTAATGAAATTTTTGTCTCCTCTCATGTGTAGTGAACCTCACTCCATCCCACAACACACAGTGATACATGATTGTGACAAAAACAAAAATTCTAATGGACACTCTGTCTGCAGTCACACCTTAATTAAATTTTTATCAGAAATTAATTGATGAAAATGTTATTTATTTTAAACTACCACTGTTTAGTTTATCATACATGCTTTACTAATGTTTTTGTATACACTTTCAACCCATTGGGATTTTTACCTTTGTTACATACGAATAGGTTTAATTTCTTGTCTGTTTACTTTATCCTGACAACTCAGATATTATATTTAAGCTAATTAAAACAAAACACTGAGAATAGCTTCTCTCTGGAGATATATGATTGATATCTACACAAAATTACATGTGATACATGAATGACTATGAAAAATAATTTGTAAAGTAGTCTGTTTTCAACATGTTTGTTTCTAACTGTTATTTACTGTGTTGGAAAATGTCATATATCATCTATTTGCATACAATGATTTTGTAATGGCTACAACTAGTACAGACAACTTTAAAGAAATAGGTCCAACTTAAATTTCTCAAACCAATGTAACTATATGGCCGGTTTGAAGATTCAGTTATAGCAAAATTGACTGTACTTACTTTGGATTTTCGCAGACATCCTTGTCTATTGGGTGCTACAGAAGAATTGATGCAAGAACAATTTTTGTAGCATTCATTTATATAGATCATTTCTTTGGGAAGCTACGATTTTTTCATTTGATTTATTTGGTGTTATAGAATACCAAGGATAACCCACGAAAAAGTGGACTTATTTCCAGTCGGGAGACAATCCCCTACTCTTTCTCTTTCTTTGCGTTCTTTAACATGCACATGAGCCATGTTGTACATGGGACCAACGGCTTAACGTCTAAAGACGGTAACTTGTATTTCGACCCTCCAGCCGAAACAAAAGGAGAGTGGCGTGGTGTTGAATTGAACCATGGACCAGCGAGTCACGGTTCAGCGCACAGCACAGTGATTTCCACCAGCTAAACCATCTGTGCTAATGCCATTCTTAATTAAATGGAGTTGTCAGCTCTTTCAAAATTGACCACCAGGAAAACGATGCTAAGCGCAGACAAGTCTCAATGTAAGATATCATAAAGTAAACTTGACTCTGAACTATCCTGTCGATAAAACTAGCATAGTGTTCTCCCAGGCCCTTCAAGCGTCATGGCACCATGGTGATCTTTACCATTTTTCATGAACCTTCTCATTTACAAACTTTCTCATTTACAAGCACCTTCCAGCTCCAGGGGTGTGTAATTGAGAAGGTCGACTGATTTTAATGACACCATTGACTGAACAGTGTTTGTAAAATAGAAGGTTTGTAAATGAGAAGTTCGTAAATGAGCAGGTCGACTACTATAAAAACTCCTTGGTTAGCCATAATTCTTGGAACTTCCCATTTGATGCCTTAAAGTTGGCCATGGTGATTGGAACATCTTTCATGATACTTATTTATTATTATTTATAGTCTCAGAATCCTATTTGATATTTAAATGTCTCCTAATTATTTAAAGTATTCAATGTCACCCCTAACTATAATTGACATGTTTACTATCATGCTTGCCTAGGATGCTGGGGAGAATATTGCACTGTTCAAATGATGGTTAATTTTGGAGATGTGACTGAACTTAATTTTGATATATGTATATCAACTGACTGCTACTGTGTTTCTATGAATGAAAGACTGAAAAATCAGTGTCACGTCACACATGAAAAGAAGAAACAAAACTATGAACATCGACACATCTTCACAGTGTTATAATAAACTTAACTGGCTAGGTCCACACAAACTACAACTAGACAAGTCATCAAAATGCCATCAACAAAATGAGATCATAGCTACATTGACACCAGTAGTCAGTTGAGAAGAATGTCTGATAGATATCGAAACATTCATGTAGTACTCTTTTATAGCATTAAAAAAAAAGAAATTTCTCATCGGTGAGAAAAAAAAATAAGAAGCTAAGCGATATAATTTTAACAAAGTATTTGAAATGTTCTAGTAAATAGTAGTTTATTTGTAGATTTATTTTTTCTATGTTGTTCATCTGTTTTTTTATGATACATCTTAATATTCATGCTACTATCAAACTTTTCACTTCATTGTATAGATGAATCATCACTGGCCACACCTAGTAGCCCAATGTCACCAGCTAATCTATCACCTGGCCCACCTAGTCCGAGAACCCCTTCTCGACCCATCTCACCTGCTCATAGCCCGATATCACCTGGTCGACAAAGAACCATGTCTTATGGACGCAAGAGTCCGTCTTCACCATCTTCACATCATCAGCCGCTAACGAGGATGAGCTCAGATAAGATGCAGTCAAAATATGCAAGAGGTAGTATGATCATTTTGAAGTTTACCATTAAATGTACATTCCTTCCAAAATCTGCCAAATTTATCAAAAAATTTTAATTTCTTTGAAAATTTAGCAGTTTATTATTTCTAAAATAACATACATTGTTGGTTAACTGCATACATTTTTCGCAGTGGCTATTGTTACACCAGTCGTAATCTCAATCCTGTAGGCTATTCTTACGCCACCCTAAAACGCATGCACAGTAGGCTTATTTTTGACATTGGCAAATTCAACAATCACGACCGTGTAGCCTAGGCTTACGCGGTGCAATCGCAAATGGTGAGTCTCTGCAGTTTCGGGCGTGGAAATCCATAATAAGGATGGATTGTGAAAACAATTTACACAATAAATGTATCATTTACACTACCGTAGTTATATAAATTTGGCCATTATTTTGGCTCTCATTAGTTTGCAGTGAGCCTCAAGCTGCTGTCTGTGGATATTCACACGTCAGCTTGCTACCGATCACCGTGGTACAGCGTTCCTGTTTAACAGCAGTTACAAATCCAATGGTATGGTGTGCGAAATGGGCAACACATTTCCAAAAGGAGAAAAATTCCAGGGCATGCCAACACTGATTTAGATGCCTTTTATCATTTTCCCCAACCCAGTTTCGTTATGGATTGCCACGCCCGAAACCGCCGAAACTGACCATTTTCGATTGCACCGCGTGAGCCTTGGCTACACGGTTGTGAATGTTTTGTGAATTTGCCAATGTCCAAAATAAACCTACTGCACATGTGTTGTAGAGTGGTGTAAGAATAGCCTACAGGATTGAGATTATGACTGGTGTAACAATAGCCACTGCATACATTTTTAGTATCATTCTCAAGTAGAATAAAGCTAAAAGTTATTGAACTCTAACACTTAGACTAGGCCTAAATGACCTTTTTCATAATTCATCATTGCTATTCTTTCCATAATAAGTGCCATTTTTTTACTAGATTTCATGAAAGAAAATCGAATACAGATTCATTTGCTTTATTTTTTAGAATCTATCCAAAAAACTTCTGTTCTTATTTTGCTTTTTCCTATTTGAAAGTAACTAATAAAATGATACAATGCAGATTAGTATTATATTTATGAATTTTAATATAATATAGTCAAATTTAGAATGATTTATGCTTTTTTTTTACTTTAGAAGGAATGTGCCTTTAATCTGTGTTAAAAGTTTGTGAGCATATACATATTGAGACTTTACATTGCTAGTTATTCATGCTACCATTTCCTAAAGTGCTACAAAAAGGATGTTGGCTTGTATTTAATTACTGTATTTATTTAAATAAATTAGCTTCTTTGAATAATGCCTCCCTCAAATTAATGGCCTTGGGTGTTTAGTTTTTTTTTGAATAAATGCACCGCCAGTGACTAATAAATAGATATTTTATTATGCCTACTGTATAATCGTACCTCTTTTTTTTGCATGTTACCATTTGAAAAAATTCTTTGCTTAATCAAAATTTAAAATGTTGACATTTCTTTATATTAATTGTCACATTTGTTTCATGTCGAGGGGCATGCCTCCGTCTAATAAGCACCCTCTTCCCTACAAGCCTCTGTGAACAATACCAATTTCCTGGCACTTTTTTTTCAAATAAATAAGGTTTATCAAGGTATGGTAAATGGTGAGACCTTGTCTTACACAATGTGTAAGCCAAGTAATCTCTTAAGGGGTTACTTGAATGATGATGTTACACGTTGTAATGTAATTTGATGTTTGATGAACAATGCATATTAATGGAAATTTATTCTAACCATATACAAATGTTCAATAAAATATTTTTGCTCTTTTAATTGGTCCCTCAATGTAGATAAAAGTTTATTTACAGCAATCGTCTAAATTAACTACAGCTAATATGTAGGGAATCAAATTCATTTATTTCTCTTGTTTTTCCTAAATAATTTTTGTTTGTATTGTCATACTATAATTAATGAAAAAATAATGATTATTACTACCTTCACCAATGACGTTGGCGAGGTTATTTTTCCAGCGTGTTCGCTTTGGTGGGTGGGTGAGTATGTGCGCTTGCTTTTGGTGCCAACCAGGAACATTCGGTAGAATACACATCCACAAACAGGAATACACCTCAAAATGGGGATATCCCCTATTTTTAGAACACGTGAAAATAAGCCCAAATGAGGTTCCTCTATTGCTTTAATACGTTTTTTTTTTAATGTTTGAGCATTTTCCACAGTTTACAAGTTCTGAGCGTACATGTATGAACAATTGTGTAAAATTGGTTTTCTATACACTTGTGTGTGTACATTCTATAACGTTCAATGTTTGCTCTCCGATTAACTGACTTGAGACAATATTCTGAGCTTATACAGTTAATTAAAAACATGTCATATCATTGGTATTGCTTTTGCAACGTAGTCCCCGGTTGGCATGAAATAAACGTGTGTGTCCATATAGGTGTCGAAAACACCTATGTGTGTGTATATTGGTTCACACCATAACTTAAAAAGTAATTGAAGATCTGTTGTCGCATGCGTCTGTGAGGCCTCAATTTATTTGTTTTGAAATTGGTTTGAAATCATTAATAGTGAAGTTTCGAAAATATGGAAATGAAAACAGATATGTCATAATTTTTTGTAACATTTGGGTTAAACATCTTGAATATAAATCGTGGTTGATCAATATTTTGCGACGATCATCAATTATTCGTAGGTAAAAAAATTGGATATATTTTTTTAAACATTTAGCAACTTTTAAAATTGTGTGACGTCTGTTTTCGTTGTTGTATTTAGTAAAGTTGCGAAACCTCGCTATTTTCTTCTAAACTCAGCTCCTTTGTCAACCAATAGTTCGCTGAGTGGGTAAAATATTTTACATGTAACCTACAATTAAATTGAAGTGCAGGTTCAGTTCCCCTTCAGGACAATACAAAAAATATTGTTTCAAATCAATGAAATACCCTTACTTAATTTTTTTTTACAACTACATCCAACAGTGCAAATTACAGAATGGATATGTTCACAAAATAAGACTCATTTTGAGGCTTAGGCAGTTATATTTGTTGTGAGAATAATCCTAGCGCTTGGCCAGGATTGAACCCAGAACCTCAGGTTTGGTAGGCAAGCATGTTAATAACCAAGCTATTGTTGCAATACTTTTCAAGTATCACCAAAAAATGCATTACTTGCTCGCATACAAAAACATTATGATTGAATGTTTCTAAAAATTGGTGTTGGTCTTAGAGGGGTTAATTATAATAGGTAAAAATTAAATTCAGGGGAGGATATTTTTAGGTCTGCATGAAAAAGACCCTAGAACCCCACTTTTTGTTAATACAACTGGTAGCATCAATTGTGTATATGGTATTGTAGATTAACTCATTTTTTAACAGAACCTATCTAACAAGCAAAAGTCATGAATTTAATTTCCGTCAAGGCAGAGCCTGTTCATTGTTTTTTTTAATTTAAAAATATTTTAGTTTGTAGGAATGAACATTCTAATTACATGTATTTATTGTTACGACGACAATTTTAAAAGCATCCAACGTCATCCAAGTTTTGAATGGACAGGCATGAAGTTTTGTGTACACAAATTAGACTTTATTTCCAATAAACGTTCATCTTCCTTTTTTAAGTTATACCCAGAGTTTCTCCTAGAACCACAAAAACAACAAAATGTGTTTCATCAAGTAGTGTATGATACAAATAGTAACATCAATTACATATTGTATGTGGCACAGTAGCTTAACCCATTATTTAACAGGACCCTTCTAACAAAGTAAAAGTTCACTTGTACGAATGAGCCTTCTTTAAATTTGTTTATCCTAACTTGCTCTTCGAAACTGTTTTTTATCAAATTTTACAATAATTTCTTATAATGTTAAATACATGCGACATGTCCTACTAGTGGTAAAGTAATTATTGGGATACGGTTTTTACACCCCAAAATTGCAGTGACCTGGTGAGCGGTCGCTTTTGTTAGAATGGGAAATTTTTTTTTAATGTGCTGAGAACTGTTTTCTTTATTTCTTACAACAATATTTGATTGTAATTATTCATGATGTGTGAACATCAGACTGCAATTTCTTTGTATACAATTATACTTTCAATTAGGTCAATAATTTCATTGGTAGTTGCACTTCTATAAATAAGTCTCTTTATTTTTATCCTTTAGAAAAAATGTTGGAACGTGAGAAACAGTGGGGTAAAATTGAGGCTGAAGCCCAAAAACATGATGCTCAAAAGGGTAGCGCTATTGGCCAAGCTATGCAGGTAAGTAGTATGAAGACCCTATTCAACTTTGAAAAGCACAGTCACTATCATACTTGATAATAATAATGTGACATTTATATAGCGCTTATTGCTAAGGCCTCTAAGCACTTCAAAATTATTACCCCTAGTCACTGGAACAAACACCTATGGAATACAATCCATTCCACAATATTGCAGCTGTATTCATTGCATATGGCATTTGTACCTCCCAGGTACCCACTTATACTCCTGGGTGGAGAGAGGCAACATGGATAAAGTGTCTTGCCTAGGAACACAAACAGCCGACCAGAGTGAGCTTCAAAATGCAACCGCTGCGCCAAATGCTTGGTGCTTTTTCTCTGGGAATTTGTGAACTATAAATAACTATTAATCAGTCTACATTACATGAATGATGGTTGGAATTATCATCTTTTTTAACAATATCGTCATCATCATGGCCATATCCGTTCGACGATTGTGTTGCTGATGTCACATTATGAAATTACGTATAGTGATGAGATGGGTAAACTATGCAGGGTTGGTTGCTTCATCTCCCAACGCAAAACCCCTGCATTCCCTTAACAGCCAGCGGTGCTTGTGGATCGGTGTTTTCTTCCCTTATAACACAAAATCAATGTAGCTTTGCTGAGATGCATTTTCCATTGGTAAGTGCATTACGCCAAGCTCCTCGATCTTATGTTGGTTTCTCCCATGATGAAAGAGGAATGTTGAAAACAGGAAGATAACATTTCAATGCGACTTTAAAGCTAATTTTTGGGCGACTAAGTGGTTGAAGTGAGTCTGCAATTTGTCCATAAATATGTTTTTTTGGAATCCTTTTTGCATCCTGTCTGCTCACTTGACCAGTCCAGCGAAGAAGGCGGACTCGTAAAATTGTGTACATATCGACAGTTCCTGCGATCTCTAGGATCTTGGTGTTAGGAATTTTATGTTCCCATGTTACATCTAAAATTGAGCAAAGGCCGATGTTCATGTTGATGGTATGTTACCCAGTTTTTACTGCAGTACAGTAACACACTCAGTATACACGAGATGTAAATGCTAACTTTGAGATTGATTTGAGATATGAGAACTCATCGACATTTTCAAGCATAGTGCTATTGATCTTTATCTGAGGTGAACTGGTGGTTCCTTGAGAAAGAACAACAGTTTTCCAAGTTAATCTTCAATCCCAACTCGGTACAAGCATTGGTAAACTGGTTGCAAGAAGACTGGAGACCAACTTTGGTATGGGAGACAATTGCAGCATCATCTGCATACATGAGTTAATGTACTCGTAATGCGACTGATTTTGAAACTGTGCTCTTAGTCTTGAGATGTTGAGTAGCTGGAGTAGGTGGCTGGAATCTATGTATGTGGTATATAATATTAGATAATCTGGGAAAATTTATGAATAAAAGATGATAATAAAGAACAGAAGAAAATGTAAAGATTGTTCTAGATTAACGTATGTTTAGGTCTATATTATATAAAGGTAGTTCTAGATTAACATAATATGTAAGGTTGCTGCTAGATTAGCAATAAGTTATAAGCAAATATGTTCGAGATTACTGGTTGCAATGCTGCAATAGTGCAAGGCTGTTCGAGGTTAGTGTAAAAAGTGCTAGCATTGTATGTAAAAAGCAAATTAGATTAACTGAAGGTAAAAGTTCTATATTCTATATAATGGCAGTTCTAGACTAGCATAGTATGTATAGTAGATTAGAAATATTCAGTAGATGAATAAATTGATCAACTCTAAATATATTATTCATAAAGCATATTATTATTCATGATCATAATAAAAATAATATATAATGCATGAACCACAGGTGAGTTAGGTAGCCGAGCGAGGTAGGAATGGCACAAGCTATATCATTTGTACAAGTTCAAGACAGACTGTGGTTCTAGGTTGGTACAACAATTCTTCTTGGATAGGACTTAAAACTGAAGGTTCAGTGTACACATTTGGTTCATGTGCACTATAAAAAAGCCTGTGTTTCTTTCATAAGAGTACCGTACAGGGATATCCAAGAACTATGTTCATTTTATTAGCCTCTGTCCGTGCAGGAATATAATTATACTGGGCAGAGGTGGGTGGGGACACTAACTTTAGAATTTTCTACCAAACCTAAAGTTTATTATAATGCTTTCCACCCTGCCTAATCTCAACAACCTTAAGCCTCTAAAAATCATCAACATATTGTGTTTAATCATTTACCACTCTTAAGGGGGCACTTCTTCTAAAATCTACCCCAAAGATTAAGATATAATTTAACTTTATATTTCTTTTTTGTTAAGTGGATTTAAAGGTGGTACAGATTGAAACAAAGTTGAATGATTAAAAATGTTCCTTTTAAGCCAATTATCCAATAAAAGTACTGCAGAAATGGGTGTTTATTTATTCTGACGTAATAAAATTATCTGATTTTATTCCGATAATTATCCGATAATTGACCTGAATGTGATAATTTTTTACCTACGGTGTCAGCATTGTTCTTGTTTTTGCAATGATTTCACCGCAGTGCTACTGTTCAACAGGAAAAGGGAGGTCACCAAAAAATTCACCGGAAGTTAGTAGACTTACAATGCATTATGGTCTGCATTGAGTGATATTTTGTTGGATGATATTTTATCGGATAATCTTAAATTCCTGGTGGAAATATGGCCTTAAAACTATCGGCTGTGACAACTTATCTCGTTTCAGTGTTCTCTCCAGCTTTTTAAACAAAATATAACATGTTATTAACAACAGCGAGGTATTAGAAAATTATAATAAAGCTACAACCACGCAAATATATAAAGGAAAAGGTCATAAAGACACATTAAGTAACCATTGACCTTAGTAATAGTATGTAAATTTCAAGAATATTAAAAAATATTGTTCAGAAACAACTAATGGAGAACTTAAAAAAAACTTGATCAACATAGACTAATGCTTTTAGGAAAAAGGTTTCGAAAATCATAGTTCTCTCCTTCTGTCTTACCCTAGAACATAAGGTTTGATATCAATTGATCGTTTTAACAATATAGAATAATTTGGTTAGGAGGTTTTTAAAAATCATGTTAATAATAACTGGATAATATTCATCCCCAACAAAATTGCCATAAGCAAGTAAGCGCCTAATCTGTATAGCCTCCCTTCTCAAATACTTCTTCCTCTAAGCATTAAATAATTTCTCCCGTTGTATAAATGCCCCTTCAATTGATCTATACAAAGGTATTCAATACATACAGTAAACTTTAGGATGCACACATAATCGGGGCCACAACTTTAATTTGCTGATTTTAGATGTGCGTCCGCCCCCAAACATGAACGTACACCGAGTATTGAGGTATGTTAACATTAACTTACCAAAACCAAAATTTAAGTCAGCCGCACACAGTATGTTTTATGTCTAAGATATGATTTTTCTTTTCATAGAAAATCTTAAGCTTATCTTGTTCTAGATTGATGTACATCAAAAACTTCAAACACTGTAGGGTTGTCTAGGTTTCTCTTTAGTTACGCTGAGTTGTCAATGGCAGAAATTTTGAGATACTGTTTATTTTCTTGGTAGAATTTTCAGGAAATTTTATCAGAAACGGAAATTCTGTCATTTTTTGTTGAAGAGAAATATGATGTAATGGTTTTGGCAGCTGTTCTGTTCATCCGTTTATGACACAAGATGTATAACAGGAGGGCAAGCATTTGGTGCATCCCTGGATAGCCCGCAAGGAAGAACTGGAACTGAAATTTTGAGTGCCTGATAATAGAATCCGAAAGGTCCAATAATCAACTTCAAGTATTCCTGATGATGACATCATTTATGTCGAAATATTGAATCTTGTCACGATGGCGTGCATCTCATTGCTTGGAGTATGCATTATACTTTCTTACCTGATAAAAGAACTTGAGCAAGAAGACTAGCCAGGTTACGTTTCTTTACAAAGAATTCACCTAGAAGTTTTTTCTGAACTTTTAGTCTTTCTGCGCATGCACGAAAAGCCACAGTCTAGGATACAAAATGAAAGTCTACATTTTCCTTGCACACAACATGGTAATCTAAGAGACGACGTATTTACTTGTATGTATAGAAGTTTGTGAAAACATTGAAAACTCTGCGACACGTTAAGTTGATGTAGGTGTCTTTTTTTAAGCGATGTTTATGTATCATAGACATTCTCAAACAGTATGAAATTGCAGTATTAATCAAGATACATTAAGTTTTTGTAGCTGCTAACATAGTGAAGTGCACCGTGTGCGACCAGCTGCAAGACAGGAAACTTTGTTGCTTGAATTTGGTAAAAGTATTGAAAATGTTTTACATAATGCTTTAACTAATAATAGAGAACAAATATGGGGAAGGGCCCTTAGAAGCCACGAGCACCTTAGTGAGTTGTTTTGTGGAACCAAAATATACGGGAATTTTCCTGCAATTTCTCATCTAATC
Organism: Nesometra sesokonis; assembly: GCA_025631205.1. NCBI lineage: Eukaryota > Metazoa > Echinodermata > Crinoidea > Comatulida > Antedonidae > Nesometra > Nesometra sesokonis. The sequence goes on along the minus strand of JAOTQE010015464.1, from coordinate 6,792 downwards.
AGTCAAGACAAATACTTTACCCACCCTTTTCTATCCTTAGCTTTAGAACTTTTTGGGATGTTTGTAATTTTATGTTTTCAAAATCTTGAGTATATCTGTTTTTTTTTTTAATATAAATATTTTTAACTTATTTTTATGTACTTTTTATATAGGACTAAAAATGTAGATGTACTTACTTGCATATTCAATGTTTTATAGAATTATTTATTAGAATGAGCATTCTGAGACTTGCCATGTGTTTGTAAACTTTAAAAAAAAATGTTCTAAGGCCTTTAATCTCATCATGGGCATAAAATGCATTAACTAACTATACTAGATATTGTTTGTACCTAATTTTGTATTTCACACATCACATAGATAGTTCTCTAAAAAGTGTGAAATAGATTCAACCTCGCAGCACAATTTGTTGTAGCATAATGTGCGTTAATTTCAAGAATAACACATACTTGGCTTATTATTAAATATTATTCAAAAATATTTCCTAGCAGGCATTGAACAAGTGATTATAAATAATTAGCTTCTCTAATCTTCTTCTCAAGGATATAGAAATGTTGAATTAGAAAAGCACATCTAGCAAGGAAAAATGTATTAGTTGTGCTTCGACATCGAGTTACCATGAGGATTATTAGTTCATCTTAAATTGTGATGTCATTCTGATGACATTTCTTTCGTTCGTCTTTAATTATTGCAATTGTGTCTTTTTTGTAGTGCTTCAGCATCAATATTATTTAAAAACTATGAATTCAAATTTTGTTAGTTATTCAGAAATATGGTTTATAATGTTAATACCTAACATTAAAGGATCATTCATTTTAAAATAACCCAAAAATGATAGGTTTTTTTCTCTTTAAATTTACCCGCATATTATATTAAAATAATAAGATTGTTAGTATATTCTCAACTGGAATGAAATGAAAAATTACTTTAGCCCAATAACTGTTAGATCTTTTCTGTAAAAATTAACTAATCATAGATATTATGCATCTGTGTAGACATACTACATGTACGTTTTTACTGAAAGGAAAAAAAGGTCATATCAGTCGTAAGCTCCATCAGTGGATTCAGGATTATATGGGGTGCACTACTTCCAGACAAGGGTGTGCGTATACTCCGTTTTAATTTAACAAGCAAGAAACATTTGTTTGCCTTATTCTTCATATTTTGTAATTTTTTTTAGCATCTGTCAGTACAGTTAAACTTGCCTAAGTTGACTTTGCCTAAGTCGAATTATTTCTAAGTCAAATTTATTTTTCATGCTATTTTGGTGTGTTTTTCATTATTAACCATCTCTAAGTCAAATTGTCTTCAATGCCAGTTTGGATTTGACTTAGGTGAGTGTACTGTACTAAAAACAATGGACAGGGCTTAACTTCATGTTCCTAGAGGCCTCAACTGGTTTATTCAGGGTTCATACACGTCCTTGAAATCCTTGAAAGTCCTGGAAAAATGGATTGGCATTTTCCAGTACTGGAATGTCCTGGAAAATGATAAATTGTCCTGGAATGTCCTTGAATTTTACTTATTTTTATAATAATTGAAATCTAACATACAAGGTCATTGTTTACACGTGATAACATTTACAATTTATGCCGATTTTGTATGTATTTACAAACATCGAGTGTCCTGGATATTTTAAATTTTTTACCTGGAATGTCCTGGAAATGTCCTGGAATTTAGATTGAAATCAAATGTATGAACCCTGTTTATTACAACGTGCCCATTGCAATTCTATACCTGCCAACTCTCACATATGACTCGCCCATTTTTGGTGTTTTTTATTAATAACCATCTCTAAGTCAAATTGTTTTCAATGCCAGTTTGGATTTGACTTAGGTGAGTGTACTGTACTAAAAACAATGGACAGGGCTTAACTTCATGTTCCTAGAGGCCTCAACTGGTTTATTACAACGTGCCCATTGCAATTCTATACCTGCCAACTCTCACATATGACTCGCCCATTTTTGGTGTTTTTCATTAATAACCATCTCTAAGTCAAATTGTTTTCAATGCCAGTTTGGATTTGTCTTAGGCGAGTGTACTGTACTAAAAACAATGGACAGGGCTTAACTTCATGTTCCTAGAGGCCTCAACTGGTTTATTACAACGTG
>JAOTQE010015453.1:0-10864 GCA_025631205.1 Nesometra sesokonis | reverse complement strand
AACCATGACTGGCTGATCTAAAACGGGACATTTTGATGGACTCTAATGTGTCTTTTAGCGTTTAAAATAACGCAAAACTGTCTGGGGCCTCCGGCCCCGCGACCCCAACCCCTTCGGCCCCTCGACCCCAACCGGGGGTCCTGGACGTCCCCTGTCCCCTAGCCAAAATTACTTGCTTCTTAAAAATGTAAAGAAAAAAAAATTGTCCACAACTTATTTTGTGAATCCCCACTTTTCAAATGTATAGTCCAAGATGCTCTATTTGAGCGTCTGGAGGTTTATTATTCTCAAACATTTTCTTGGGCAACCCACCCCCTGGCGCAGTCAGTCTTTCTGTGCTCTTCCCACTAAAACGGAACTGGTTTATACCCCTTATCCCGTTTGAAAATATCTTGATCCGTCCCTGGGCCCCCTCACTTTCAAAAACGTTCCGCCGGTCCTGACTTGTAGTAATTAAATTTAAATAAAATTCTCGTGGCTTAGGAAGTACAAGGATTAACGGTGGCGCACTTTGCCATAACTTTAATTCATACAATTTTGTTAAATTTACCCAGCGTGATGCGTGATATTAAATGAGCCAGGCGCGGATTTAGGGGGGGAGGGCGTAACCGACGCGCGCCCCCCCTATTAAGGTAATTGCGCCGGGCCCAAAATCGCTTACCTTTTTCCTTTTTTTTTGCTCGTCAGAAAAAAAATTGCCAACCACGCCCACCAGGAGTGGAAAAATGTGACCCCCCTTTCGGTGGATCCTGGATCCGCCACTGCAAAGTCATTTATAAGGACTAGGCCTAATTCATGTAGCAAAACGCGACCAAAACAATCGGATACCTTCTCTCGGTTGCCAGACATTCACCGTACCGACTCGCCCCTTACAAACTTGCCCCTTTGCCGACTCGCCCCTACAAATTCGGCCCTTCGCCATCTCACTTGTGTTGCCTATGTTATTGTTACGAAATGGTTTGTTGTTTGTATGCCAAGACGGTCGGAGTTTTTTCAACTTATAAAATGTAATTTATTTAATTTTCGTGTTTGCAATTAATTTGCGAATCGGCAAAGAAGGGGAGAGTCGGTAAACGGGTGAGTTGGCAAAAGGGCTAGTTTTTTAGAGGCGAGTCGACAAGCTTAGGGGCGATTTGGCAAGGGGCGATTCGGCGAAGGGGCGAGTTGTCTTGATCCCCTTCTCTCTTGGTATCTCTGTTGCTAGGCCTGGGCTACCTCGTAGACGAGGCGGCTATGTAGGTTATGCCCAGATCCTTTTCGTTCTTGACAGCTGGTCTGGATAACACTGTGTTTACAAAATAAAATCAATGTAATGCTTCATTAACATTTAGTATGGTTTCTTACCAACAATTTAATGTTAAAACTTGCAAAGTAGTATGTTTTGAACTCATATTTTCAGGACTTTTCTCTTCTAATCTTCTTTAATCGGTTTTAGGAAACCTCCTAACTATTCCCTCCTATTCAAACGGCTACGTGGGTTTCTGGTGATTGACATAGCCATTAACATAATGTTCGAGGTTGCCTGTCAAATAGCTAAATAAACAACAATACCGGGTTTGACACAAGAAGACTATGACATCCAAGAGGCCGAAACCTTTAAAAGCCTGTAAAATTACGATTTAGAATATAAATTTATGTAACAAGTTATTATATAAGTTTATATGGTATTAAGAAACATAAGTTTAACATAACAATAATGAAATTTTATGAAAATATTGTTAAATAAACTGCGCACTTCTGGGTTAGTCCTTGTGGAAGTCAGTATTGTTGGTCGTTCAAAATTATTCAATATGTCTGCCTCCATGATGTTGTGTGTGTGGTGAGCGACATTCGAGATAAACGTAGCCTAATTGAAATCATTTGAAGTTATTAATAGGTAATAACGTTTAATTTAACCACATGCAGTAATTGATTAAATTGTCGGTTAAATCTAAATAATGTTTAGTAAACAGTAAGTTGCTAGGCTAGGCCAGTTTTTGGGCCTAAACTAGGCCCCCTATTAGTAGGCCTAGGCCTAGTACTGTTCTGTATTAATTACTACACGTACGGGTAGACAGTCACGTGTACATGAAATATGAGGTGGTCGTTTCGCCCCAGCTGTTTTGCTCTATTTAAAAAAAATGCTGCGAAAAAAAAATCTTCTCAAAAGACGTAAAATCAACATCATTTTTATTGAGAAATATTATTCTATGGGTATGGTGCACTTCTGCATTAGCGCCTCATTTTCTCGTATCTAACAATAACAATTGCTCGTCGTATGACTGGGCTGGGTGCACAAAAAAAATTAATTTTAGGCCCCATAAAAATAAAATGTATTTAGTTTATCACCCTCGCGCGCATCACTTTTGAGGAAATCCTGATTTTTTTGTGCTCATTTTATTATTTCAAACAGTCATTTTTCGTTTTTACTTTAAATACTTTGGATTTCCTTAAACATCGAGAGATCTCTTCATGCTCCATGACGATGTACACAAAAACTAGGCAATTGATGTTTGCTGTGGCTAGTGTGTGGTCTTTTGTTCATATGGGCGTCTTATTTGCGAGTGTCTAAAATAATAATGGGCCCACATCAAGATCATTACAAATTCGGTGTCGGCTATAAAAAACACCCAGGAAACCTTATAATAATAATAATCTTAATGATAATGATAATTTATTATAATGGTTTGACATTTATATAGCGCTTATTGACAAGGCCTCTAAGTGCTTCACAATTAGTAACCGCAGTCGTTGGAACAAACACCTATGGAACACAATCCATTCCATTATCAAATTATTTTTCCATTAACAAATATTCTCTCATGAACATTAAAACATTTTTTGTAGCATTTACCAGGAAGTTGTTAATTAACAACTCCCTTCATATACATTATAATCGTGTACGCAAAATTCTCCTAAAATTTGATAACACTCAACAAACTAAAGTATTTGCCGAGTTAGTAAACATAGTAGACCCGTTTATTATAGAGGTAATTTCGGCACTCCATGTACACCATGAGCAAAATTCATAACAAAGACCATGACCAAAACAAAATGTAAAACTTACTATACTGTACCAAAAACAATGAACGTCATAATTAACTGCTTTTCTGAATTTTATAATGGTGAGTCCGCTTCATTTGTTATTTTATCTTCAACATTGTGAAAAAGCTGGACAACAGTTTGGTGGGACATCGGGACAATCTCTACAAAAGCGTGACAGTTTAGATCTAGGGTAATTGCTGCATGTGTGCATTGCATCCTGAAATACAATTATAACTGATGGTTCTGACACATGGGCAGCGAAAAAGGGGGATGGGGACGGGTCCCCCTTCCCAGTGATAACTGGGGGAAGTCCCCTTGAAATGTCAACTACAAGTATAAAATCACTTCTGTTCAGAGGTACAAAGCAATAAAAACAGCCTGGAAACCACCTTCTGGGACCAGGATACCACAAATTTATATGCAATATGCTTTTTTTTTTGTTTTGCTTATCAAATTCTAATTGGACTGGGTAGCTGAACAAAATCTAACCTCATTCCTCCTGATCCAAAAACGTTCCACCGCCTCTGACATGATACATGTCAAATGGTCAATCTGTCCAAAATTTTAAATCCTAATGTTGCTATAAATATATGTTATGTGTTATTTGTGTATTTTCTTTATTAATAAGCATCATCATTATGGACAGTGATCAAGATACTCTAAATCAAAATGTAGATGATGGAGGTGATGTTGTGGAGGTAAATGAAGATGACCTTGTTGAGGTCATTGATCTTAATGACCCAGGTGAAGAAGGTACACACATTATAATTTTTAAAAATTAGCTTGCTTAATACTTGCTTCATAATGTTGGGTTTTTGGAAAGCTTTAAGCTTATATGACCCATGTCTCATCATAGTATAAAGTTTGGGATATAGGTGTATGATGTATTTCACATAATGTACTGTAATGTTTATTCTAAATAGATTTCAACTTTTAAAATACAATAAAAACAATGCGAATTCTGGAATTGTTGTTGATACAAAAGTATTGACTTCTGTGAATAAATTCGCCAAAAAATGGCCTTTCCAGTCACGAGGTTCTGGATTCAAAGCCTGTCAGATACCAGAGTTTTCGCAAGTCGCTTGTATCTGGTGATTTTTTAACTATGCAGTGCCACCAACAATCACAATCAGTCTATGTAGGTACGTTAAAAGGTGTGACGTCACGCACTGTTATTATCGTCGCGAAAACTGTTTTCCTGTTTATTCGGTTCTGCATGAGTGACATGAATTTTTAAAAAAATTAAAAATACTTCTATTGGTCAGAATTGCATCCTTTGAACTTTTTTTACATCTCATCATGTCATCTAGCACCTGTGAAACAATCATTAAAAATTTATTAAAACAAAAAAGTTAAGAATTTTAATGTAAATTTCACTAAAAAAGGTCACAAAAATTCCTATATTGCCTGTGGGCAAATTTCCGCCTAAAAAAAAAATATTAAAAAAAATTATGAAAAATCAACCTATCAACTGATTTTGATTCTGTAAACGGATTATGCATTTTAACACTTAGTAGCATCCGTAACCAAAAAATTGTGGACATCTGATTACTTTGAAATTTTTGTTAACATACCTAGTCTATGCTCTAATAATTTGTACAAGTGACTTGTAAAATACTTCTCCAGTTCACCAGGATGATGCAATCTTGCTCCTTCCGTATTTGGAAAGTAGGCGGATCGAAATAAACAATTACTAGTAGAGCCAACCAATCAAAATGCTTCCCTTTCAAATGAACAATCTAAGCCCACCACCAGTTCAGATGAGTACCAAACAACAAATTATACCTGAAAAGTATTCTCACGATTGTAATTTTGTCCTATTTATATAAAAAAGCTCATTTCTTATTTCTCGTGCAGACAAAATACTAAACGTCAAACTTTGATTATAATGTGTGATGTAATGGTATCACGTGACTTTCGAATTCAATTAAGCATGAACATTCACGCCATGTTTTTACAGTGCGAATGGTCACGCAATAATTGTTTTAACAGGCCTTGTGGCTAAACTAAAATAAGTGGGTATGGGACGTCAGTAGGACCTAAAAAGTAATCAAGCAATAAAAATGACTAACCCAACCATAAGGCCTGTGAGACAGGCTACTCGACTTTCTGAATCTAGTTTTGAGACTTCGTTTTATGTAAATCATCAAGTTTAAAGTTTTTCTGAAGGGATATTCTCCTGTCTAATAGGAAAGTGATAATGTAACATTGGTAGTTTTTTGCTGTGTTTATACGTTCATTTTTAGGGATATTTAATAAGAAAGTAATAATTTGCTTTTGGTAACTCTTGTCCATATGCCTAAGGGAATAAAATGAAAAAAAAAATCTTATATTGATTAATTTCATTCATTTATTGAAACACAAGGTCACACAATTTCTGAAGAGACAATACTGTATGACTTATAAGCCTGAAGTTTCGGGCATAAACAATCTAATAAATATATAATTTACAATGAATACAATTCTGAATTAAAAGATGCTTACTATCACTTCCTTATCTTGGTTATTGTAATATAATCTAGTCCATCCATTAATTAACATTAATAAATTATTTTTAATTCAGAAAAAAACAATGAAGATTTTATTAAACACACCTCCATGAGCCCACTCTGAATTCTTTATTTTCATCCCTTGGTTTATTAAAATTTCAGGATATTAATTACCTTCAACAAAGTTGTTTTATTCCTTGATCAGTTCCACCATTTCCCTCCCAATTTTAGTCATTAAAGGATAAAATATAATTGGATAAAAATGTTAAATATGTTGCTATATTTGTTATAAATAAATGATCTTTATGGGACTTTCACACCTGTCCGGTTTAAGTTCAGATTCTGGCAAAGGTATCGGATTCCTATTATTTCAATGGTAAACAAACCAGATCAAAATAGGTTTGAACATAAAATATCTTCATCATTGAAAGAATAGAAATGCAACAGGGGCGGATCCAGGGTTGTGGTGAAGAGGGGACGCAATATTCCCGGCCAGGCGGTCGTGTCCAATGGTTAAAATTAAAAAAAACACCAATTCTTTGCGTGTATTTCGACTATCTTAAAGGGCAGGTTCACCCAAAAAAAAAAATATCTTCCTTATATTTTTTAGTTTATCATAAAAAGTATATCCAGCCCTGTTTCTGAATTTTTTTGATTCATTTTACCTATCATAATTATTGGTGAAATAAGCAAAAATTGCCTCTTTCATACAAACTGTCTGAAAGAGGAGAATTTTAAATCAATTGTGAAAAATCAACAGTCATTCTAAAAATTTATAGAAAAATACTATTCTTGTGTGTTTTAACCAAAATGGTTCATTTCTGAAGTTTTTATATAGTGTAAAGTAGCCATTTTTATTTGATAATAAAAAATTACCCACTTTTGCTATTTTGTGTATAAAATAATAGGGATGAAATCTAGCGTTTATTTTTATTATATTTTTTAATTCATGAGACTCAAGAGAAAAAAAATCCTAAAAATTCCCAAATAGGGAAGAATATACTTTTTATGATTAACTAAAACATATAATGAATAGTAATTTTTTTGGGTGAACCTGACCTTTAAGCTTTCGTTGTATGCAGTTTGCATGTATTCTGTTATTAAGTGAACATTTAGAGGTGGCGCATGTAATATAAGAGGGATGTACATGTGCTTTTGACGATATTAGAGGAGGCGCGTGCTGGATGCGCCCCCTCTCTAAATCCGTCCCTGTCCAATTTTTTACCAGAATCGGATTTGGAACATGAACTGATACGAAAGCCCTTAAAAACATGATTTTAAGCAATTGTTATATTTTTAAGATGGAAGTGGGATGGAGATGGAAGGCTATGATGGAGAAGATGAAGGTGATGAAGATGACGATGATAAAGAGGAGGAGGAAGAGGAGGAAGAAGAAGTAGAGATGACAGATATTCAAGATGATTCTGACTTTTGCTTCAAGGCACACACAGGTATGTTAAAGAAACACATGATTATGTGTTTTTTTTCTATGAAAATGATCAAAATAATCTTTACTAATACAGGTATCAAAATTGTTAATTAATACATTGCGTTAACATTAAAGCTAATAAATAGTGTTAGTTTATATATCTTTCATTTTGTCAAACTTAGTCTTAAACCATTTAAAACATTGTGTATTTCAATTAAATTAAAATTTAATTGGAATAATAAAATTATATAAATATTGCAGATCAGTGTTAGTTATATTTGCAAATTTGAATACAATATAGTCAAATTTAGATCCGATAAGGTGGTTTTCCTTTTTTTACTTTACTTTTTATTTTAAATACCAGGTATCTTCTTCATAAATGTATTCTTTGAAATGAAGAAATGTGACAGTTTAATACAAAGATACCAACCATGTTATTTGTGCATTGATTTTTCAATACAATATGGATAAATCTTTTTCCTTAGACAGAACTGTAATTAAAATAGTTTGGCATAAACAATACTAGGAGTGTTTAATATAACATATTTATTTAAATTTAAAGACAATAATTCAACCATTCATTCTAGATTAAATAAAAAATTGAATTTATTTTAAGATAAAAAATATGAATTTATCATGTCAAGAAATGTTTCTGTTAATTATTTTGTTTATTCATATATAACGGGGCTCCCAAGTCCCCAGGATTAGCCTGGATTTTTCAGGAATTTTGCATCATCTCCCAGGCTCCAGAAAATAACCAATTTTCATGATTATCTCCAGGAATTTTGATAAATTCGCAATATAAACAAAAGAATATGTAGTATTTTTCATATATTTGTGGCACTAAATTGTTTTTTGAACATTCGTTTGTCAATAATTTTACAAAATTTAATAGTTTAACACCTTTTTATTTGTAATTTGATTTATAATAATCCATATAATTTCACTTGTAGATTCCTATGTAACACCCCAAAACAGTTTTTAAAAGCTTGCCATCAAAATCTTCAGGATTTCCTGTTTTCCAACTTGGCAGCTCTGATATAATCATATTTATATTTAATATTTATCCCACACCAGCATCTGTGTTTAGTTGTGATCTTGACCCTAAGACATCCAGCCTAGCTGTCACTGGAGGTGAAGATGATAAAGCTTATGTGTGGAATATATCTGATGGTACCACTGCTGTAATCTGTACAGGTATTGATATTTTTTGACCTGGTTGGTATTCCTAAGCACTACAAATCTTGATTTGTTTTTTTTTGTTCGTGTGGGAACATTTTTAGAAAGCAAAATGCCTAAGCATTTCTTAAGCCTGTCTTCCTGTCGATTGTAAATCACAAAAATGGTGAATCGTTAATTTTGAAAAATGACGATTTTCACAATGATTGACAATAAAAGGGTCACTTTCTTGACATAAAAAAAAGTTGACAATTTAAACCGTCAAATTTGAACCGAGTTCAACTTTGACAATTTGGATCATTAAATTTGGGTGCTCGCAACATCGCCCGCAGCAAGAATTCACACGTTTTGGTTACATGTTTTGGGCCTACAAAAAAATCGCACAGTTTGTTTATTTATTATATTTTCAGGAGTTGTAACTTGCTTCAGAACATGAAATATACAACTATCTATATTAACTAATATGTAAAAATTTCAGTTGAAAATTTGTTAAATTTGTTTACTGCGATTGTAATTCATCGCAAAGATTTACGAATTTCATTGCACACAGCGTAGTAAATAGCGGAAATATAACGGTCCAGTGTGATTTGAATTTTGTCATTAATTTTTTACTTTTTGATAACGATTCAAAAGGCCGTTTCAAATCGGCGATTTGGTAATAACGATCGACAGGAAAACAGGCTTTAAATACCATATGACATGCATTTTAAAATGGTTCATATGGTTGTATTTTCCCATGTATACTTGTAGAGCATTGCTGATGATATCCTTGGTAGTATCCCTTGATATGGTAGTTTTTATAGGGTTAACCCTGTTAACTACCTTTATCAACCTTGTTACTACCATTATCTACCGTGTTAACAGAGTTATTTTTTTCAAAGGGTGATTTTATACCCTACTGACCCTAGTATAGCCCACTATCCTTGATCATGCATTATGAATTTTCGGGTGGTCCTTATGCACTTTTGTAAGAAATGATGTGAACTGATTTATGAACCTTGTATTTACCATAAAATTTGTTAAAAAATTCCACTCAGTAAATGCACAAATTGAAAGAGCATTTTACAACTAGAAGCACTCATGAGAGTGCAAACCTCTGCCAAGCGAATGCAGCTTTAACCTTTTACACTGTCCATTTTTGTGGATTTTAGACTGGAAGGCAGGAGTGTTAAGCACCAAGGTACAGTGCCGATTGGTTCTTATGCAATACAGATAACCACAAAAAGATCATAGTATTATCCCTTCAGACAATTCAGTTAAAGGTTGATTCGAACTCAGGAACTTGTAGATTGTTATGTAAAAGTGTTTACCACAAGGTACTGTACAGCGACAATAGGTTGTTTTACAATAACAATAATTATTTTATCCTAAAGTGGGTAGATATAACAGTAAAGGTGTCTGCGATCTGGCTAATTATTTCCTTTTATGAAAAATAAGTGTAACATGAAGCCCCACTGGAATCTGTATCTTTCCTTGAGGCCCCCACAGGTATATGTGACCACAGATTTTCACCAAAATTGAATCAATTATTCCTTGAGTCAAACTTCGTCAGAATCTATCAATTACTTTTTAAGTTACGCTGCGAACAGACATACACACACACACTCACACACACCAACACCTCAGCAGTTTCATTGGTGGAGGTAATAAGAGAAATGTGACAGGTGTTGATCAGGGTTTGTAATTTCCTGATTGTCTTGGTTTTTTTTCCATACTTTAGGCCATTCTGACTCTGTAACCTGTGTAGGATTCAGTAGTGATTCAAAGTTTGTTGCCTCTGGTGACATGTCTGGGTTAGTCAAAGTCTGGAGTACAGAATCCTGGGAGGAGGTTTGGTCATTTGAATGCTCAGATCTTGAGGTAAGAACACAGTAGGAAATTTAAGGGAATGCTTTATATAATAATTAATAATTTTTATTTGAAACTTCACTTTTGAATCAGTGGCACACGGTAACGGTGCATTCACAAAAATAACATATATGACAGCTTAAACAAAACAATTAAAAGCATAACAAATACAAGAGCATGTTTAAAATAGAAATCAACATTGAGTGAAAACGACTTTTAAATAGTAGTAGTATTAAAAGATTGGGATTAGATAAAAGATATATTGAAAACGTTTAAACGATAAAAATACTTAAAACACTATTAAAAATATTGCGGCAGTATAACACTAATTAAAATATCATAGCATTCGAAGTTGAGATTGAGTATTGAAGACAGACTTAAAAAACGATAAAATACGTTGAAATTGATAAGATTATTAAAATTAAAATTAAAAAACACTTTTAAAAACTCGTAAAATCTTAAAACTGGTTGTTAAAATTGTTTGGAATATTTAAAACAGTATTAGACCTTGCGTGCCGAATCCCCATTGTTTACAGGCTCTTAACCGTTATGTTTCATTTATAATTTTACTCCTTGTTTGCCAAGCTTTTTTTAGGTAGGATTTACATACTTTATCGAATGCTATACTTATATCTTTACTAGTTCTATGAAATTTGTAAGTGTCATTATTGCCGAGCATGAGTCGTGTTTTAGTATTTATATCTCCCGAAATAAACAATTCCCAAGCAAATTGACCATCAACATTATTACATAGCATATTTATTCAGATTCCAACCAACAGCGATGAAAACCGCCACTAACAGGTTTTGTCTAAATATAATATATAGGCTAATAAATACATTTTAAAATTTGAACTGTTAAAATGTTAAAATGTTAAAATACACTTAAAAACAAT
>JAOTQE010015442.1:0-10864 GCA_025631205.1 Nesometra sesokonis | reverse complement strand
TATTTCGAGTTCAGGGGAGGATGGACCTGATGATGGATCTAGCGATTTATTCAATAACTCCTGGATAGTTTTAAGTGTGTCGGTGTTTGCTTTTCTAGTGACGGGACGTGAAAGAACCGAATACGAGTTTTGCTGATTTCTGTTTCCGTTTCACTGTCGGATGGTACCTCACCGTCTTCTGTAACCTTTGGGGCGATTTTCTTGGAACAATTTCTGGCTCTATGTCCATGTTCCTTGCAATTAAAGCAAGTGTCATCTTGTTGTTTTCTAGGACATGCTGATTGCACATGTCCCAGCTCGTGGCAGGCGAAACACGTCGGTTTAATACGCTCAGTGCAGTCATTATATAAGTGTGGACCAAGACAAAAACTGCAGTTTTCTGGTTGTCTATTGTAGTATAGTTGAAACTTTATCTCTATCAGCTCAGTTTCGTCAACAGGGTTTAGAATCGACAATTTGTTGTAGCGTGGTGTTGGGATGTCGATCGCTATTGCATAGCATAATCTGTGTCCACTTTTGAGGTGCGAGAATCTATCGCTGTCTTTGGCTCCTTTTGCAATGTGTTTAAACAGATTGGAACAAAGACATGCGAATGATTCAATCCATGAAATTATATCAGTATCTGGAACGTGTTGGGGTATACCGTGTATACTTAGACGAATGTTGTCATGTTACCTACTAGTACGAGTAATTGGTTTTTTGAAGTCCGATATTTCGAAGGATTGATCGTTTATATTGACCATTCCGACAGCCAGAAGTAAATGTTTGGCTTTAATTGTGCTAATATTTATTATCCACAATTGTTTATCGTATATATACTGTACACCAAGAATGTCAGTAGGTTTAAAGTTATCATTGTTTACTGAATTATATATTCCTTCTGCTACTTCTAGTTCTGTAGCTCTGAAATTTCTCGGCTTGAAAATTTTAGCCCATTAACGGCTCTGTATTAGTATCACTTGTTGCCATTTACTCGGTCAAGATTTTAAAAAAATCAACAAAAATGTTGACAGCGGCGACACGTAGTACTACAGCACAATGGAATGCATATATAGTAGTAAAGTGATCAAAACAATAACAAAGTTGTGGCGGGTTGTGATTGGCTACTATGGAATGTGTAGTAAACGATCAAAACAATAACAATCCCGCTAGGTGGTATAGGCTTTCTAAATTTTTGTCCAAAAGCCGAGAAATAAGTATTGCAACCGTTAGTTAACTTCAATATCAATGTTTTACACCTTAGTAATGTTGAAATGAAATAATGTTTGTTGGCTGCATAGGCTATGGTGAGTCAGTCGTGTATGGCTGCAATAAGAACTTGAGCTCCGTACTCTAAGATGTTACCGCCTATCATGGCCTAAGTTATTTTTTCATAACTTACTGAGTAATCCTGATAAAAACTTCCAATTTACTTCAGCGTACTTATTCTTTAATCCTTTCGGAAATGTTTTACCTCCTCAAAATCTTAAAATATATATAGAAATAGTGATATTTTAAGAATTTTTTTTTTGCACTAAAAATCGGCAAGATTGTCATGAACTTGACCTCATGACCTAGTTGTTGCTACATTGTAATTAAAGGCATTTTCGAAGTGCACGCGCACACGTTGAACGTCGCGTATCGGCGTATACGTTTATCAACATTGGCTTTGTGTTGGGAATTTAATAATTTAGGCCTAAGAATTGTAATAATAATTCAAAAGTTTGCCTTAAACTATGGTTAAATGTACATGAAAATGTTTTGTTGACCACTCCAGAAACAAAAGTACCAACACATGAACTTAAAAATTTTTTTAACAAACAGTACTTAATAACAAACAACATAATATTAATATTTCCACAAACTACAAAAAAATACAACTGTTAAAGCGAATTTTAATCTGCATCTCGTTTAGAATATTTCGCTCATCATTAGATATAAACACGTTGGTAAAACTTCTGAACAAGTAATCTAAAACATACTTATGCTGTAATGCTCTTAAAAGCATTTAGTTGCATGCTATTGGACATTTTATACGAGTTATTTTACAAACTTTCCAACGCCGTGCGTTACGCAGGTTGCTAAGGGGTGATTGTGTTTTTCTTATTCGCCACTGCGTGTAAAGAATTGAGGGCGCCTGGCTAAGTTTGTATGTTTGGAACAGCAGTGTAAAAAAGGATCCAGAAAAGACCTGGGAAACTATCGCGGTATCTCTCTATTACCAGTTATGAACACAATTTTCTCAAAAATCATATTGAATAGGCTTGAGTTTTGGGCAGAAACCGAGAAAATATTTTTATCACAAACAAGTAAGGTTCTTTAAGGGGTATCGATAATATATTTATAATTAATACCGTTATAAATAAATAGTTGTCTCGCGAAAGGGGTAGATTATATTTTGCGTTCGGTCGTTTGTAGATTTTCAGAACAAGGTATTTGACCTTATAGGTCATTCAGATCTTTTATATAAATTAAAATTGTTTGGCATCTTGAAAAATCTGTATAATGTACTAAACTCCAAGTACATGCAAATAAGCGCATGTGTACGGACAGAATATGGGATCACCGAATCGTTTAAATGTACATCTGGGGTACAACAATGTTCTCTACTTTCACCTTATCTTTTTAAACTTGTTATTACAGACTTAAGTGAGAGATTGAGTATAGACGATTTTAAAAAGTTTACCTTGTTAAATGTAGTTTTAGTGGTATTTGAGGGTAAACGAGTTGATATTGTCAGCAGTACAAGTATTTAGGCATCATGTTAAGTTGCAGAGGTAACTGGCTGAAAACTCAACAATAATACGGCTTCTCGGGCAATTCGATGTTTTTACTTCGAAAATACCTTAAAAAGTCGATAATCTTCCAATAAATGTTCTTTTTTTTTAAAAATCGTTGATACCAAAATACTTCCGGTTCTATTGTTTGGGTGTGAGTTCTGCGAGACTGACGAAAACAATGAATCAGAGAGTATACATTAACATTTTATTGTCGGTATGTTCATCGAATTCCAAGACCGCTCAAAACGGTTCGAGGTGAAGATGGAAGAAATTAATTATTACAAATTAGAATTGTCTATAAATTGTTACTAAGAATTGTTTGTATATTCAATATTACGTTTAAATAGGTACTTGAGACAGGGTTATAATTCTCAGTACATTAAGTCCAATAGAGGAAAAGCATGTCAGGCGCTGCAAGTCAAAAAGGCGATAATTCAAAAAGGCATTTTAGCTGTTAGATGTCCTGAGTTGATTAGTCATGTTTCTCTCGAAAAATTTTATCTGGTTTCAAATATATTATTTTAGATTTTTCTTTCAAGTTAAACCATAAAATGTAGACTTACTTTTTGCTACGTTTCGGTTACTAGCACCGGTAACCTTGTTCACGCAAGTGACGTGTAGATCCAGCGTCGTCATGGTTTGTGTCTCGGTGTTGTCTACCACCACCAATTTTTTCAGCTTTTTGCTGGTGTCCCCTCCTGGGTGTATCTTGGGTGCAGCTGGTTAACAAGGTGTCATAGATCATCTACAGGTCACTTGCGTGAACAAGGTTACCGATGCTAGTAACCGAAACGTAGCAAAAAGTAAGTCTACTTTTTACGGTTTAACTTGGAAGAAAAATCCAAAATAATATATTTCAATCCAGATGAATTTTTTTGAGAATATTCGTACGATCTATGGTGAAGAATGTATAAAACTAGTGCGTCAAGAAGAAATCTTGGTGAGAAAGGTTTCCCGCCAAAG
Organism: Nesometra sesokonis; assembly: GCA_025631205.1. Classification (NCBI taxonomy): domain Eukaryota; kingdom Metazoa; phylum Echinodermata; class Crinoidea; order Comatulida; family Antedonidae; genus Nesometra; species Nesometra sesokonis. The sequence continues at coordinate 7,142 of JAOTQE010015442.1, read as the reverse complement.
AAATCACCGGGTGTTCACACTACAATGTAAATGAAATAACATCACACCTCCGAGCCTACGCTTAAAATGGCCAATCGATACCGAATATGCCAGAAATATCAAGAGAGCAGAAAAACAATTAAGACGGAAAAGAATCAGAGTTATATCAAATGATATCAAATACTTAGAAGAAAAAAGTCAGTATGCAGCACAGCGAGTAGACGTGTTTTTGGTGCTCCGCATAATAAGCACTGAAACATTTAGATTGTGTTCATTGTTAGTTAATAGATAATTCTAGCAATAGTTATGTTAACCAAGTTAGTAGATTAGTGGTGTGAAGAACATTTTTAGAGCTAAATATTAAGAAAACTAAGGAAATGATGATCGATTTTCGGAAGCAAAAAGCAAGACCAACTCCAATAATTACTAACAATGAAGAGGTAAAACAAGTAAGCGAGTATATTTAGGTATAGTAATACATAATAAGTTAACTTGGAATTCACAGAAATCGCAGCACGATCAAAGGCAAAGACTATATTTTTTAAGAAAGTTGGCCGCATTTTAAAGTAGACACAACAATTTTATCATTATTTTATCAATCAGTTATTCAAAGCATTACGACTCATAACTTAATACGCATCTAAAAAGGACAAGAACAAATTTGAATAAACTAGAAAGACGGCCCAACATATTATTGGTAACTTGGTAGAACGAAAATCAATTGAAGAGCTCTATGAAAAACGTATTGAAATAAAAGTCAGTGCAATCATGAAAGACAATACGCATCCATTATATGAGCAGTATAATTTTAATCGCTCAGGTTTTAGATTAAATGTCCCACGCATACGTCTTTCAAGGTACCGCAATTCTTTTTTAACGGATTCCATTTTTCTTTTTAATAAAATAAAACTCGCTAAATGTTTATAGTTTTATGACATTTTAAACTTTTTAGTTTCTTACGTTTTGAACAATCGAAAACAGTGCATTATTTTCTTTTTCTATTTTTATTAAAACCAATTATAGTAATTTTGGAATAGATTTAAGTGGTTTAATAATTTTAGATTTTTATCGTATTGTTATCTGTGGAATATGCTTTTTATCTTGTACATGTATTTTGTCTCATACTGAAAACTTGGTATAGCGATATGGACAAAATATCTTTAGGCTATTGTCCATTGAAGTGTTATATGGCCTGACAAACCTAGCGTGACTGCCGATAGCCAATCACTGACAATTGACGCTTAAAAAACAGTACTTTACAACGCTTTTCTGAATCTAATGAATGCATGACGTCATTTGACCTGGGCTTCTTGTAGGTTGATTTTGTAAAACTTATGCTGATTTGCTATTAAAAAGTACACAGGGACTACTTGGCCAATAGAAATTCATCTTATATCAACACGTTTGTAATTTATTCATCTACAAGAATCTTTTTACCCTTTTGTTGTAGGGTCAATAGGTTTGACGATAGAAGTGAAATAGTGGTGGACTTCAGTGAAAATGTGGTCATTTTAGTAATTTTTCCTATTTAAAATGACCGAAATGTATGTTTTAAAATAAAAAGTGCACAAAGTTTGAAAACAATTAAAAGAAGTGTTATATACCATAAGAAAGCTTAATAATTCTAGTTCTAGAATCCGTTTACCCCTAAGCAATACGATGGTTCGTATCTTAAATATTTGCATTTATGTTGGAAAATGACGTGAATTTGTAATTTTTAAGCGGTTCGTGGCTCGTTGATCGAGTAGATGTCCGTTACTTTTCAATATGATCAAATGTATTGCCAAAGGAAAGACAATTTTTCCATTATTTTACTGGAAAAATAAAAGTGATCTTGAATCTTGAATCTTGTCGGTGACTAGTTGTGCTAAAATATGGCAAGCAGCTAGTAAGGAGAAAAGTAAAATCACGAATTATCTGGTTGAAAATAAAAAAAAACTCTCAGGCCAAGTCGAACACCGAGGATAACAGTGAACAGGAAAGCCAGGCGGGCGAAACAAGTTCCATGCCACCAGCAGTTTCGAATCAGCGAACCGTGGAAACTGAGCCTGCGACGGAAGAATACATCAGTCAAACAACACCCCTGGCGCACAGGCAACCTAGAATGATTTGAATACCAGTACTCAAGCGGTGGTCTCCTCGACTTTGAGCACGGGCATTACTGAAGCCTTACCTGTAAATGTAATAGTTCAACAATTTCATTAGGAATTAAAGGTAGCTCTTCTTTCTTTTGAAACATTGGAAAATCTCAAACCAAGATTCGGGAACGTTCCTGAAAGACCATATGAAGATTGTAAAACAACTGTTAATAGACTATTAAACTCACATTTTCAAATGCAGGCTTCAATTGAAAATGCGCACAGAATAGGAAAGAAGGGTAAAAACCCCAGGCATATCATCGTATGGTTTCAGTCCCGTCCAGAATGGAGCAGTATTTTGAGATTAGCAAACAATTGACTAATGGAGAGCAATTGTTTTGTTACGGACGATTTGACGCAAAAAGATTAAAGTTAAAAAGCAATTAAAGGGTGTTATGAAGTCTGAGTAGCTATGAGAAAGGTATCTTTCAAGAAGGGGAATTTATTCGTCAATGGTAGGCTGTACAGAGAGTAAAAAGAAACTGTTCCGCCCAAACTTCTTTCTTGAAAACTGATTTTTTTTTTTTTTTTTTTGCGGATGAGTGACTCAAGATATATGTTAAACCAGTTTTTGGTGGTGGAAGTCTTCTCGGATAAGGACTATAAACCGCAGGCCCAGTGTATACATACGGCTCGCGTGCACTATAAAGAGCCCAGTACATCTTTCGAGACGAGTAGGGGTTACCACGGTGTACTAGTCCATACATCCCCTGCCGTGGACAGATGAATGAGCGCCTGTATCGGGCAGCAGCACATGACGTGACCCTAAGGGGCGTAGAAAGTCATATGAATGTGTAACATCTGGTCCACAGCGCCTTGAGACTCTACTGTATAAGGCGCTATATAAATCGAACTACATTACATTACATTTATTTTATAGTTAACATTTATTTATTTATATGTTTGTATGTTGTCCAGCTATTCTTATTAAAATTATATTCATTTCAGTAATTGAGGTTGTCATGAGTCTCCCCAATTTTCTATTCACTATACTATTTCAAATGAGAACTATAATAGACAAAATTTTGGGGATACTATTTTTGTTTCGTTTCTAATAACCACTATAGATGTTAAATTGTATTAAGATTGCATCTGTTAATTGTAGAGGCCTGGCAGATAAAACAAAAAGAAATGATGTTTTTAGTAAAGGAAAAACAATTGTGTCTATTGCCTACAAGACGTCCATTTTGTGGAATCGAAAGCAAATCAAATTTAATTCGAATGGGGTAGTGAATGTTTCATAAGTTATAGAAAATCTAGGGGTGTTACAATCCTGTTTAATAATAATTTTGAATACTCGATTAATGAAATTAAAAATGACAAATTAAGAAACTGGATAACGGTACATATAAATGTCAGAGGGATGGACCTGATAATAATGAACATTTATGGCCAAAATATAGATGATCCAATTTTTTATGAAGTTAAGAATGCAATCGAATCATTGTCATGTCCACACGTTATTATCTGTAGAGATTGGAATTTGGTTCAAGATGAAGTCAAAGATCTTTTTAGTTCCCGTCGTTTAAATAATCCCAAGGCATATAAGTCTGTACAAGAAATTAAATGTCAAATGGATTTGGTGGATATATGGAGAGCAAAAAAATTAAGAGAAACGTCACACACGCAGATCAAAATCTCTATCAAAACAATCTCGACTATTTTCTGATAACGAACAACGCATTTCATCTAGTTTATAACACAAATATTTTCCAAGTTACAAATCTGACCACTCTATTGTTGCAATTAACATTAAGTTAAAAATGTAGACAGAGGAAAATGTTTTTTGAAATTTAAAAGTTCATTACTTCTGGACCCAGACTATATATCCATCACAAATAATGCAATTGAAAACACAATTGAAGATTATACTGACCACACAGAGATTGAAAAAATGAAGGAAAATTAACTATAAATGATCTGTTATTTTTTGAGGACCTCCTTTGTAATATCCATGGGGCTTCAATTAAATACTATGCTTGAAAAATCAAATCTACAAATCATAGAGAAAAGGAACTAATTAGGAAAATTGAGGACATGGGAAATAGTATACCGCAACAAACGTTTGATATTAAAGTAGTAGAACAAAAATTTAAAAATATTGATTAAAAAAGCCCTCTTAGAGGAAATAAGAAGAGAAAAACTAAAAGGTGTCTTCATTGGATCTCGTGCAAAGTGGGTAGAAGAGGGGGAAAAGTCCACTAACTTTTTTAGGTCTTGAAAAAAACTAACTTTACAAATAAAGTTATAGATGAAATTAAAGATTAAGATGGTGAAATTGTTTCAGAAAATAAATTAATAAAAAAGGAAATTGAAAAATTACTATAGCAATTTATACAAAAAACAGAAATAGATTCTTTTAATTTAAACAATTGTTTTTCAACTTGTGATATTAAAAAACTGTTTGAAAACGAGTCTCAAAAACTTGAAGATGAATTGACTCAAACAGAACTTGCTGCCCTAAAGAAAATGAAAAATAAAGATAACAGATTACAAAAATTGCATATTAAATATTGTACGCCTGATTGAAATAGTGGGTTTATAGGAAGATTTTAAATTGGTAGTAGCTTTGACTGTTTCTTATGACACCCGAAAATTCGTTCCAGACAAGAAAGATCTATCTGCAAATGTCTTGCGTTTTGACTTCGGTATGATGAATTTGGCTGCACCATCTGACGATGAACGAGTACGGCGAACGGCAGATTGGATCCTGAGCATGTCACACAGGTAGTCTGGTGCTGTGCCATGCAGAACTTGAAATGCCAGGCAAGTTTAATCTTGCTTCGAAACGCTATTGGGAGCCACTGAAGTGTTTTCATGGCATCTGTAGCACTGTCACGTCGTCCACGTTTGAGGATCAGTTTGGCAGCTTGGTGTTGTATTCTTCGAAGTGGTGCTAGTAGGGAGCCCATAGAAAAGCGCATTAGCGTAATCTAGGTGCGACACTACTAAGGAATAGACAAGTTGCTGACAAACCTCCTTCGATATTAAAATGCTACAATATGCAGATGATACTGCTTTCTATTAGATGATTAACATACTTCTCTTACTGAAAGTAAGAACACACTTGAAAAGTTTGAACTTATGTCCGGGTTAAAAATAAATAGTTCAAAATCAAAAGCAATATGGTTTGGTTCAAAACAAATCTCAGGAGATCGTATCTCTACTAAAAAAAACTTGATTGGTGTAAAGATGGCCGTTTTGAATTTTTGGGAATATCATTTGATTTAAATTTTAGTAGATTGACATCTATCAATGTTGAATCGATTACAGAAAAAATAAGTCAATTATTAATATGTGGTCGAAAAGGGATATTACTGTGTTTGGAATGTTAACTGTTTTAAAATCTTTAACATTATCAAAATTAAATTATGTTTTCTGCTTCTTGATCCCACCATAACATGTCTAAATGAACTTAAAACTAAGTTTATATGGAAAGGGAAAGATAAAATTAAAAGAACGCGATTAGTTAAAGACTATAAAGACGAGATAGTAGGCGAGAAGAGCTCGCTTGCGAAAGCGGAGGAGAAACGCCAACACCGGAAACAGGCAGCCAAGGGCATCACATGTGACAGATGTTTAAGGGACTGTCAGTCTCGAATTGGTCTCTACAGCCACAGACGAAGCTGCAATCAACCAGATCAGGTTCACAGAGCGCCTACTCAATGATCCTCCGGGATTCTGAGTGCCTACTATAAAGATGGTGAAATTAATATGGTTGATATTTTTAGTTACATTAAGGCAGTAAAAGTTAGCTGGATGAGAGGAATTGGTAGGAACAATGGATTTTAAAATATTATGTTTACTAACATTTGTCAAGGAATGAAGACTGAATCAATATTATTCGAATATGGTTCAGAAAAGATTCAGAACTTATCAAAAAATGTAAAAACCCATTTTGAAAAAATGTTTTACTTTTTTGGTCTGAATTTATTTGTATTTATAAAACTAAAGGTAACACCCAAACTATACTGAAAGAAACAATTTGGTACAATGACCAATTTAAAATCAATAACTGCCCAATTGTTCATTCCAGTTATTATAAGAGAGGTGTAAGGTTTATAAATGACTTAATATCAGACCAGGGTTTTTTATTAAATTATAAACCGGAATCGTTATTCAGTCGTAAATACAAAGTAAAAAATAATTCTTTTATTAAGTATTATGGGTTGATTGATTCGATCACATCTAGATATAAATGTTTAGTTAATAAAAAAAACTGAAAAACTGCAAAATCCAATCAATTTACCTATAATTGAGATCTTGACAAAGAATAATTCAGGATGTCGATTTTTTTTATAAAATATTTATTGAAAACAAACACTCTAACAGCGTTGTTAAGCAAAGATGGGACAAAATACTAAATATAGAAATATCTGATAATGAATGGAAACAAATTTGTCTTCTATATTTTGTTACATCTGACAACAAAATGTTGCAATGGCTCCAGTATAAAATTAATAACAGAATTCTCACAACTAAATTGTTTTTGAAAATTTTTAAATACTTGGCAATGACAATTGTTCTTTTTGTAATGTCAATAGAGAAACAATTTATCATATTTTTTTGTAAATGCAATACTGTGTCAGAGTGTTAAAAACATACTTTTATAAATGATGTTTTAAATACCTTAATATAAACATAACTGTAACTGAAAGTGAACTACTTTTTAGCAAGTCAATTTATTGCTGATTCAAATGAAAATGTATATTTACAAATGTAAGTTCACAGGTATTCTTCCTACCCAAGGAATAGTAAATTATATGAGGGAATATTTTAAAATTAAGAAATTTAGATACATAGTAAACAACCGATTTAATGAGTGGGAATAGTGGAAGGCTTGGGTTGACTTACTTTAAAGTTTTCTAAAACCAAGTGTTGATAAGGTTGTAGACGGCCATATATTGCGAAATTTAATAATTGTTAAACGTAAAGGTAGAGAAAATTCAAACAAGATCGGAAAAATCAATCAAATAGCCACTAGGATTAAGCCCTCATCTGCAGACGGATCCGTTTCTGGGTCTA
>JAOTQE010015431.1:0-10864 GCA_025631205.1 Nesometra sesokonis | reverse complement strand
TTTTGCCACTCCATGGCGCACTTTTGCATTTGTTTGTTATTGTGACATGTGTTGGTTGCCAAAATTAATAAAATAAAATAAATAAAAAAATAAAATCATCATCATCATCTGGTCGGTTCACTTGTGGTCCTAGGCAAGACACTTTATCCACGTTGGCTCTCTCCACCCAGGAGTACGCCCAGAAGTATAAGTGGGTACCCGAGAAGACAAAATGTCATATGCGCTGATTACGGCTGCAAAATTATGAAATGGATTGTGTTCCATAGATGTTTGTTACTATGGCTGGAGGTACGACACGATACGAAAATTTATTCATCATCAAACTTAATATTACTACAATAATTGAGGTAAATAATTGTGAAGCGCTTAGAGGCCTTGACATTAAGCGCAATATAAATTGCACATAATTATTAATTAATATTTACAACATAAAGAGTCCAAACGTACAACCATCAGTGTATTTTCTATCAATCAAATAATACAGACACATGTCATATCTAATTGACGTCAGATATTGTCCAGAAGTAAATTAATTTTAAAAGAAACAAATTAGTATTGTATGACTAATTCAATAAGCGACATATACTTCAAACTCTTTGTTTCACATGTAAACTAATGTATCAATTTCCCTCATTACAAACCGCTCCTGACACGACACAGATGTAAATCATAAAATTATTGGTAGGAAAAACAAGATATAGTGGCTAACCTTGGCAAACTTGGGATGCTGCATCACCTGGTGATCAAAGAAGAAATAATAATTGACAGCGGCTACCATGAAATAAAGTAGGAGGCTGGATGAAGCGGCTATAAGATAGAGGCTGGTGATTTGACGGTTAATGTTATCACGACTGACTGATGATGGGTAAATGTACGGGCTGAAAAAGTACGTGTCTGCGTAATATAAGGCAGAGTCCATTTTCTATTTAAAAAACAAAACAAAGATATTATTATAATAATGTTTACCACCTCCCGTAAGCAATAATACAACCTGTACTGTTCGAATTCATTTTCTTTGATGTTTACCGATTATATAAGCGGACATCTCGGAAAATGTAGTGATTTTTCTGTACAACGAATACAAATTTTTGTACAAAACAGTCCTTATAGTATATACCGTGATGGCTGAAAATCATATTACAGAAACAATCTTAAAAATGATTAAAAAAAATCAATGAAATACAGAATGCGGTGTCTAAAAATTTGAGAGGCCATTTGTGCTGAGAAAGACGTGAAATGTGAGACATAAGAACGTATACATAATTTTACAACTTCGGCTCTCTATCGGCCCAAATTCTCGTAAGCGGACACCTCCCGTAAGCGGACACTTTTTCCGGACTCGAGGGTGTCCGCTTACGGGAGGTTCAACTGTATGTTCAAAATATATTACATTTATTTTTCACCTACGAATTGTTGATGATCGTCGCAAAATACTGACCAACTGTGACAGCTATTCAAGGTGTGATAGGTTTCACAAATTTACGAAATAAAATAGGGGAACGAACAAGGATACGTCATACTTCCATTTTTTAAAGTTGTTAAATGTGTTCAAAATTATTATAAATTTTTCTACCTGCGAATTGTTGATGATCATCGTAAAATATTGGCCAACTGCGACAGATGTTCGAGGTGTGATAATGAGGTTTCACAAGTTAACGGAATACAGTAACGAAACGGATTCGTCATACTTCCATTTTTTAAAGTTGTTAAAAAATGTGTTCAATAATATTATTAAATTTTCTATCTACGAACTGTTGATCATCGTAAAATACTGATTAACTGTGACAGATGTTCAAGGTGTGATAGTGAGGTTTATACAAACTGACGAAATACGATAGGGCGACAAAACCGGATACGTCATGCTTCCATTTTTTTAAGTTGTCTAAATGTGTTTAAAATTATTATCAAATTTTCCATCTACGAATTGTTAATAATCATCGTAAAATACTGGCCAACTGTGACAGATGTTCAAACGTTACAATAATTTACGAGGTATCCGTGTCACATTTCGTGAAGTTGCGAAATATCCCTATTCAGGGGCGGCGGAACGTTTTTGGATCAGTGGGGTTGGGGGGGGGCAGGTCAAATTTTGCTTTCGCCCTGAGTTATCTCTCTTCCGCCGCCCATGTCCCTATTATTTGAAGTCGGGCTACTACAAGGTGATAACGGAGGGAAAATGAATTAACATTAGCAAATTACAGAAACTCGCATGATAGTCGAAAATTTTTGTAAAGTTTTTGTTTGTTTTTGTTTTGTTTGTAAAATCTAAAAACGAGAACTTGTCACCTGGCTGGACTACTAATATCAAGTAGAAGTAGGCCTATGTGTCCCGGGTTGCCGAAAATTGTCACCCTGTCAGTGACACCTACGCGGTACCTTTGATCTGCCCCTGAATATTATTTTTATGTTTTTTTTTCTAACCTCGGCATTTGCAGTGAACTGTAGGCTGCATTCTAAAAATTAAATAGACCAGAACATAAAAATACACGACATAAAATACGTTGTTCAATGATAAATGTGTTTTGGGAGCAATACGTTATATATAATAAAATACAAATGCCAAACTACATTAATCGCCGGATTATTCGTTCTATTCAATGACATATACAGTAATACAGTAAAGATATGCCAAGTTTTAGGCCTAAAAGCCATATTAAACATTTTTGTAAGCTACTAAAGTTTGTTAGGAAATAAACACTATCAGTGAAAATTAAAAAAAAAAAATGTAACGATAGCTGTTAAAAAATAATGTTAACTAGCTGGGATCCACAAACTAGACTGGCAAACCAACACATCATGCATACCGACAAACGTACACTGAAGTAGAGGAAACAAGTCCAAGTCAACATAAACCCCTTTACAAAGGTACTTTCGCGTCGGACCCATCACAATTCATTCTAAAACGTTTACAGCAGGCGCGGATCCAAGGGGGGGGGGGGGGGGACATGACCCAGGCCCCCTTTGACTTGGACTAATATTATTTGAACTTTAAAATATAATGCAAATGTCAAACTACATTAATCGCCAGACTATTCATTCTATGACATAAAGTAATGATATGCCAAGTGTTAGGCCTATAAGCCATTTTAAAGGGCAGGTTCACCACAAAAAAATATCTTCCTTATGATTTAGTTTTATGATTAACTAAAACATATAATAAAAACTGTAAAAAAACTTAATTTTTTTTGCAACTATCTGCCAAAATTGCCTCTCAGATACCAAGGAAACGTATCTTGTTTGAAAATTGGCATTGGGGGAGAACCCAAACCCCTAAACACAATACGAAATTTGGTTCCGGCCCTCAATCCGGCATCGGGCCCCTCTATCCAGCTCTGCTGGATCCGCCCCTCAGGGATTTGTTCGGTGTTGTGAGACACCAAGTATAGCCCATGAAAGTCCAAGAACTTATTTACAGTGAGGTCCTTCTGGTGGTGACTGGGCAGTGGGCCTACCCCGATGAACAATACACTATTTTCCTACGTGTACTGTATTCTTTAACGTGCACCAAGCCATGGTGTACACGGGCAAAGGCTCAACGTCTCAGCCGAAAGTATATTAACTTGTGTTTTGATACAACAAGCCGAAACACAAGGAGAGTGGGGTGGTGTCCACTCATCTAGTCAGACATACCGATATACAATGCAGGCCTATACCGACAAACACATATCGTCTATAAACCGAGAACAATGAAATTACTGTTTCCTAGTCTAAAGTAGAAAAATGGTAAATACACAATTCAAATATGGAGGTATTCAAATTTTCTTTAAATGATTCAGACAAGTGCAAGTCAAACTAACCCCCATTACACAGGTACCTTTGTTTCAGACCCCTCACCCTTAACCCCAAGTCGCTTCAAATAAGCGAGCATCCGTTAAAAACTCAATGTTTATTAACAATTCTAATAATTCAAGTCACTATTAACAATGAATAACAAACCTAATTGTCACTTGATCCGTCACGAAAGTAAAATATCCAAATTTCCACAAATTTATTTGACAGAGTAAAATAAACTGTTGTATCATTTATTGCAATGCTAGAAATAATCAACATATCCAGCGATTGTTTAAACACATTTGGATTTTCGACGTCTTCAAACTTTTTAAGTACTCGGGGAAAAAACTTTATTGGGCGTACCCATTAGAGGGAGCTCTTTATGAATATGACATCATACATTCAACCAATCATAACTTAGTAAAATAAACGTAATATCCGCAAGAAAAACAAACAGCAAAGTGTAAGATAATGTTGTCGTTCTAAACGGTTGTAAAAAAAGCCAAAAGAATTCGAATCAATTGATATTAGCTGCAGGGTAACCATGATGCTGGGTGTAGGGTCTCCATCCGATATTTTCCCTTAAGGGTCAATTTCAATTTTTAAAATTCCGATATGTAGACGTAAAAGTTCACAACAAACCTTGACCGTAACATACTATGAACTTAAGTGATGGACTTACATTTTTACCTTCAACAACAATATCGATTTAACTATCATTTGATATTTTTGTTTCTTGGAAAACTAAAGTTAGCCCGCTTTGTAACGGAGCACATCGGTTGTCAGCCGCACGACCAGCCTACAGCAAAGTGTGTGAAAACTATTCACAGTGTACACAAAATGTTTGAGTGAATTTTTGTGGAATCATCTACAATGAACTAATTGTTGTAAAAGATATTCTTAGTACAAACCACAGATACTTATAGTAATGTATGTTAGTATCAAACTTCATCGCCATGGTAACCGTTACCATGGTAGTTGTTAAAGCTCTAGCGGCATACATGGTCTATAAAGACACGCGTTATTAGATAATGTGTTATTCATCTTCACATTAAAAAACATTATCGTAATAATTGTCCTTTAGGTAAAATAACTAAAAGGTTTTCTACCCAGCAGGATACTTAAATACTAACTAAACATGACAAGATATACACACAGGAATGAGATTTTAATTTAGTGAGCCAAATGATAAATATACTTGTTAAGAGTCAACCCATGAAAAAAAAATCAGAGGAGGAAAGCGGTTGTTTATTTTAAATATTTCTTTCTTATTTCAGTATATTTTTACGTGTTCATCTACATACACACATCATTTTGACCATTGTATTTTGACCATACCTTTTATGTTCTAAATAAAACAAATACTCAATGATGCTATTTAAATACGGAGTTAATCAACAAATAATGTACCGTAATTTAAACACAAACGTTATTATTGACCAAATAGGCCTAAGCCCCATCTTGATTTTATTGATATTTGAGATTGAAATTCAGGGAGGGACATAACGATTAACAAGTAGGCCTATTTTTTTATTTGGTCTTATTTGTAAAATTGGATTAAGTATGAATATTCGATTACAAGTTACCGTAGATGGCTACATTAAAACACCAATACTTACTAGTTTCTTTGTAAAAATAGCTCTAGGTCTACGTGGTACGGTAACCGTTTCCTTCGTGGTCTAATTTAGTCGGTTGTTGTTGGAAACAAAAGGCTTACTCGCAGCCGATAGATTGCGAGTGTGGATAAAGCCGACGCGCCCCTTTATACTTGATTATGAACTATTTGAGCTGAGCAGCCTAAAATACATCATTTTTACTTTTTCCTGGTAGGCCTTAATCCCATAAAACGAACATGCACTGCACTTTCAAGGAAGAAGGCAACAGATGGTAGAATGTTTAGGTCTAATACAAAATAAACTACATACTGTTATACATATCGGCTGCTATACCACATGGAAGCCGCCAGTGTGGTAAACAGGTGACGTCACAAATATTCAAATAAGCCTCCTGTTAATTATGCAAATATCATGGTACAGGATTTTAAAAGTTGTTCGTTATTTGTACTTGCACCTTTTCACGCTATAGACATCGATTTTACTTCGCGTTGTCTATTGTCAATCGAACCTATTACGTTAACATGGTATTTCCTATTGCTATTGACGGTGGTAGGACTTACGGTTATACACAGTGTGGCGAATTTTGGGGTTTCCATTTGGGGAAATACTGTATAAGTTCTCGTCGGAGGCTCTGTAGGTCCAGGCGAGCCCCAATAAACTAAACAGCCTATAGGCACGCAAAATAAGTTTTTTTTGCTTGCCAAATTGAAAACCGGAAACACGCCCACCTCAAACTTGGCCTATCTGTTGGGGGCTGTCGGGGGTTGCCCTGCCTGTCAGGGATTATCCTGTCGTCGGGGAATTCCTGGTGCCGTCACTGGAGGAGATAGGTAAAATATGTCCTAACGACGCAAAAAACTTTCGTTTTTGCTTGTCAGTTCAAACCACGGATTTGCTATCTGTTTGGACCAGCCCCAACAACCTGCTGAATTGCGAATAATCCACTTGCAATCTCCGAAGTAAAGCTTGGTTCCCACTAGAGCAATTTAGACGCGTTAGCGTCGAGCGCAGCTACACTGCGCGTCAATTCAGCGTCATACGTCACACAACTGCCAGTGCCAGCCGCGGTGATGGTTCAACTTTGCGCGCAGAGGGCGGAATGCTGAATAGTGAAAGAGCCTTACGTCACATCACTTGCGGTAGTGCAGACGCGTCGCCTAGTGGGAACCAAGCTTATATCCCTGGTTCCGCTGCTCGTTACTACTACTACGGGGAATAATTGCTTCCCATGTCATATTTATGTAATTCTAATATGAATGGGACACCCGAGCAACCTATGCATCCCCATCCGGGAATCGGCGAAGGTGGGGAGGGGTTGTGCTCGAACCTGGGTTGGATTAAGTTAAAAAAAAGACAAAAAATATGTTCCCCTATTGTCACCCCATTGCCGCGGTCTTTAAGCTTGGTTCCCACTAGGCGACGCGTCTGCGCTACCGCAAGTGATGTGACGTAAGGCTCTTCCACTATTCAGCATTCCGCACTCTGCGCGCAAAGTTGAACCATCACCGCGGCTGGCACTGGCAGTTGTGTGACGTATGACGCTGAATACTAGTGGTTCCCACTAGGCCGCAACACATTTGACGCGCGGTGTAGCTGCGCTCGACGCTAACGCGTCTAAATTGCTCTAGTGGGAACCAAGCCTTATAGTGCGATTTATGATTTTGTAGTGCTTTTACCTTACAGTGTCCTTTTACTCTGAAGGAGATGCCTGTTTCCACTCAAGGGGGATGCTGGAGTCCCAGATTTTCACATTTTGTCCTAATTTTATTGGTTTTTGCATTCGAAGGGGGTTGGTCGATCACCATGAGCATCCCCTGGGATACGCTACTACAACCCATGAATAAACTGTCCCAGACCAACTTACACATAGGGGTAAATTTTAGACCCAATAATTTCGGCATGTAGGCCTATTATTATCTGAAATAACTTTACATTATCAATACAATTTAATCCGGGTTTTATAAATTGTATTTTCATGATTAAATTACCATTAAAGTTTAGTAAAAGTAGGTCAGCTCAGAACCCCAATTTCATTTGACGTACGACTAATTTGTATAAAATATATCCTAGTGTGATAGCTTTTGTGGAGTCTCATAGAATTATCTCTAGCGGTCAGTCCCGTGTAAAGAATTTTAGGTTGTTTTCTTTTTTGCATCGGAAACAAATTATCAAAACATGCTTTAGGCTCTTATCAGTCATATATTTGAATTGTTTCAATTTTCATGCAGGGAAGAATTCCATATGGACGCGACGGAAGGGTCCCACCAGGGGACTTAGTTGTTCCTCGGGGTAGTTTCGAAGTGCTATAATTTTACAGAATAAAAAAAAACGATAAATTAATATTAATAACGTAGAACCGGGAAATGGCACGCGTTGTCAACAAGACACCCATGATACCAGGCCAAAGCATGACCCATTGGTATTGGATGCACACATGATTGTAACGGATTGATAGATGCAGGGGGTGAAAGTTTCGACCACAGACGCCGGGCTGACCTAACATGTTTCAAAATAGCTATTTTAACAAGCAGCGTCTCCAGCCTGGTGCAAGGTGAATACCATTCATTTATTTTTAATGGAAATTATTGTAAATCCTTCTAAAGCACGTTACTCACCGTCTGCTCCAGATGCGCGCCAATGATTCGGTAGCAGAAGATCACAACGATTAGGTGGAGCGCGCCTCCACGGGGAATTTCCACAGGTGATGAACTTCCCGCTTTGATACCATTATATATTAATAGGTGATCTTATTTAATATGTTTATCAGTATGCATCTCTTTGCACACCTGTATGCTAATTGCGTGTATGGTAGATGTCGTGTCTATTATTGTTTAGTGTTACATGTTTTTGTCTAAGGTAACACAACCTTATCTTTTGATAAATTAGACGTGTCGCGGGATAATTGAGCTGGAATTGGTAACGGAAATTGTTCAACATCATATTATTGACTCAAATGTCGCGAAAGTCACATAGACCTATATTTTCCTTCGAGCATTAAATAATGAAATAATGTAATTTGTATTTGATTCCTGTTCATAAACTTTAGTCAGCAGATTTAACTATATGAGGCTAGTCATGGCAAACCCACCAAGTTGTCGCACAGGAAATTATTGAGAAATAATCAAATAAACAACATGAAATATAAACAAATACAAAGGAAATTTGTGTCTATTTTGTCCAATAACTTCAGTTATAGATGTCCGATTTTGATAATTGACCCCTCATTTTAAAGCTTGTGAAAAGTGTGATGTGGTTTCAACAATAACTCAATTTTCCTACAACTTGGTGGTTTTGCCGTGTCATGCCTCATATAAATTCACATCTTGCACAAGTTAGTTCTGAGAAATGGCGTTACTTTAAACAAATAGCGATTGCAATCACGAGAGGAAAGCGGGGGGGGGGGGGGTGGATAACCGACTTACACTGTAATATGCCTATTTAAGTAGGCCCTTAGAAAGGCTTAAATATTCCTATTTCCAAGCCGAAGGCTCACAGGGATGGAGCTTATTTCCAGTTTCAGAGGCGGATGAGAGTGTGAATCATGCTCTCCCTGGATGGGTCTCAAGTTCATCGCAGGTTACTTCCCCGGCAATTTGCCGGTACCCATCATACTAGTCTACAGCTGGGTTGGGAGACTGAGGAAATGTGAACAAAGTGTGTTGCCAGGTGCACAAGCAACTGGCATGAGTCTAGAACTCTCGACCTCTCGACTGGAATTCTGAACCGCAACCGTTGCGCCAATTGCTCCCACAAAAAAGAAGCTTCCCTGAAGTTGACACCAAAATTCTTATTATTGTTTGAATGAAAAAGACGAAATATTAACAAATTAGCGCAATTCTTTGTCAAAATCATATCGGTGGTGCTAATTGTTATGAAAGTGGTGGCGGTGGTGAGGGCTGTGGTGGTGGTGGTACTGGTGGTTCAGGTTGTTGTGGCGGTGATGTTGTTTTAGTGATGGGGGAGGCGGTGGTGGTCAGAGGCGGATCCAGACTTTTGGAAAAGGGTGCGGAAGGGGGCCGGTCGAGAGTCAATTAGCGGGTCCGGGAAATTTTGGTCTTTAGATGTCCGGAAATGGACTCTCAGGGGCGTCTTAAGGGATCAATTCTTGCTGAATATTTTCGTTTTATATGGTGTTCTTGTAGTGATGGGGGAGGTGGTGGTGGTCAGGGGCGGATCCAGACTTGGAAAAGGGGTGCGGAAGGGGGCCGGTCGAGAGTCAATTAGCAGGGTCCGGAAAATGTTGGTCTTTAGATGTCCGGAAATGGCCTCAGGGGCGTCTTAAGGGGTCAATTCTTGCTGAATATTTTTGTTTTTTAGACACTGTTAGTAATATTGATATATTTTACTCTCCGAAAGTGGGGGGGGGGGTGGCCGCCCCGGCCCCCTTAAATCCTCCCCTGGTGGTGATAGCTGTGTTGATGCTTGTGGTGCTGCTTGTGAATGTGGTGATGGTGGCGGCAATGGCGGTTGTGGTGAAGGTAGTGGTAGTTACATGCGGTAGTTAATGTGGTAATGTTAGTGGTACGGGTGATGGTGCCTATAGCGCTGGTGCTCGTAGTTGTTTGGTGGTAGTGGAGGCGAAGTTGTAGAAGTAGAGGTAGTGGTGATGGTGATAGAAATAGTAGTGGCTGTGGCGGTGATGGTGGTTTGGATTGTCAATATGTTAAGTACCGCCCCCCCCCCCCCCAGACACACTTCCTAAAATCCTGGATGCGCCCTTGTGTGAACGTGACATTTATTTATTTATTTATGAGGTGATTATTCGTGAATTCTCTAAAATATTTTTTTCGAAAGTTCTAGCATCGAAAATACTTCAATAGACTTACATAAAACATAAAGCAAATGACTTTCTACTTCGTGCATATAATAACCAAATAAAGACATAGGATTCCTACTAATAGCCTATAATATTAGTTTACTGCCGGTGTATTATTGATTTATTATTGTATTGTTTTCAAATACCGTAGTTATGACCGCGGCTCCTGTATGATTTTCGAAGTCGCACGCAGTCATACGTCATTAACAGTACAGTTGGTCAAATGTGGTCTTTTGTTTCAAAGAAAATAATATAATACCGGATCTCAAAGAGACGTACCTGGTCCTACAATATACCAGTAATTGGATGTTATCCAATCATATCTTGTTTACAACCATAAAATTAAAATCCTAAACATTACTCTGAAAGTTTGGGTTATGGGTGGGGGAAATTCCCTCCGTACTTTCGTCAGGACAATATAAATCACCATGCCAAATCGAAATATCGAAATAAACATTCTGTTTGCAATCTCCCCTGTCGACCGGACTTTTATAACTAGGACGATGCTTGCATTATAAAAAAGTTCCTGTTTATCGATGTTTGTGATCATTGCTCCTTTCAAATGGGCATCCTCCGGTACCATAGGTTGCAAGGGTTGACTCGTGGATGGTACCAGGCGCGGATCCAAGGGGGGCGCAGAGGGGCGCCCCCCCCCCCTCCC
>JAOTQE010015420.1:0-10865 GCA_025631205.1 Nesometra sesokonis | reverse complement strand
TCTTAACTTTGATGCTACTTTGATATGATCAAGTTAATTTCAAAATTAATGTTGATGATTTTTTGGTCATTTTCAGGCGACAATATACCTTTAACTTAGCCCTCTTTTGGATTATTCGGATTAGATAATATTAACTGTAAAGCATATTGTATTATATGTAATGTTTTTTTTTTAATTGTTATTCAGACTAGGCCTATATATGTTAACCTAATGGTAGCAATAAAGTATTGTTTTCATTAGTATATACCATAAAATATTTTTATAGTCTTCGTAATATGCAACTTAATACTGAGCATGGCCTTAGACACAAGATTTTATTATCTTTTTGGTAATTTTATTTTATGTATATTGCATTTTATGGTATACGGTATTGTGTAATGTATGAAACCTTGAAGCTCCATGTATTAATACAATGCTACAACTGATCGTGATTAAAATATTTTCACATAAAACTGATCCTTTTGAAGAGAAAAGAACCAAAGTAAGCTTCAACAAGTGTGCTATGATCTCCCATAACAAACTAAAAAATATTATTAGCTAAATGCATAGTAAAAGACTAAACTTGCAATGTAATTGTACATAAAAACCAGGCAAAGGTGCTTTCAAAATGTCTCTAGATCTCAATTTTGAAGCCCTATATTTTTACAATATTATAAAATAATGAATATACCAATAATTTCAATGTATAATTTTTTTCCAAAACACCAAACGTACATGGGACCAATCATTATGTCTATACTTTTGTTAAAGTATATACTTATAATCTTTTGTTGCAAATGGCAACCCATGGATTTAAGTGAGAAGAATGTAAGAGGTTCACATGGAAATAACCAGTAGCAGAATTTTGTCCTTCTAGCAGACTCAAAACCCACATATTCCTCAATTTAACTTTTATCACTTTGTTTGTTTTTTCTTTTTTTTTATGTTTTGTTCTCTTTTCTAAAAAACACTTGTGAAAGCGCATTGAGACTTAATATTATGTGCTCTGTAAATTGCCAATAATACATACCAATACCATTATAAAGGCTTACAATCATTCTAGCTACTTTGATGTTTTTTTCGGAACCAATATTTCGTGTGAGCTTTACTACTGCCAGGAAACATTGCATTACAAAATTTTAATGCCTAAACCAATTTCTATATTTCAATATTATGTTATTATCAGGAATGAAGTCAGGCCTGCCACCTCACCTGCTCTCATCAGGTGTCACCCGATGTTCAAATTAATTTCTAGTTCTCCAGACTGAATGCAATTTTCATCTAATTTTCATAATTTTACAGGTCCCCTGCAAAATACTGAAAAATCTCCAGGTTTTTTTTAAGGATAAACTCAGAGGTTGGCAGGTCTGTGATACCTGATGATGGCATCATTAATGTTAGTAATGAAAAGAAGCTTTTTTACGTGGTTTCCCAGGTTTTCAATTTGTACAACAGTGAAAAAACAGTACAGTGGTAGGCCATGCCATAAGGGCTGGAAGAACAGGACATACACACCCATCGCATCCCCTCTCCCAACCTTTAATCAGTTGACCTTCTCACTTATAAGGCACTCAATAATAAAGCACTACCATACATCTGTCAATTACTTGAGGTTACAGACAGAACTGAGAATGTGTTCTCAATCATTGAGATAGATCAATACATCAATACTCGTGGTTTCATCATCTCGGCATTTCCTGTTTCAGCCCACAAGCTGTTGAACTTATTGCCATCCAATAATTAGAGACGAAATATCGCTTGCGTTATTCAAGCAGAAAGACCCACCTCTTCTTAAATACTACTGTCTGATAGACTAGTTTGATGCCTATACCATTAGGACGACTGAGAAGATAGCTGGCATTCCTCAGGGAAAGGTTAATCTGTGAGTTGGTTTGTGGTTCTGTTTGGTTTTTTTCTTGTGGTTTCTGTTTCAGTTATTTTTTGGTTAAAACAAGCAATTTCCTGACCTAGAATTCTTCTCATAGAAAAATTTACCTAAAGCACATTACAAATATTTTTATATCATATGACATTACATTTAAAATTTTGGAATATGTGTCAGTTTGTTTTCACAACTGGTATATTTATATAAGAATTTTTTAATAATTTAGGGGACTTTATTGACAAAATTATACAGTCATTACCACTCATAAAATCTATTTATAACAGTATACATAAATATTCATTAAAGTGTATTCATAATAATATTATGATTTGTGTCATAAAAAGGTTGAATCACCAAAAAGTGCAAGATTTTACTAGTAAAAAATGTTCTTGTCATTAAATGCAAAGTTCATGTGTGTTCAGAATATATAATTTTGTATTTTACATTGATAAAAGAATGTTGTTACAGACTGTCAATACACATTATTACATTTTCTGTTAGTTGACAGTTGTTAGTAGACCAGATTTTTACCACAGGGAAAGAATTTGTCACATGACTAAAAAATCTATTAATATGTTGGTATTTACTATTATCCAACAGTATTTAAAGAAAAAACTAAGGGACTGTTTCTACTGAAGACCATATAAAAAAATGTTTTTTTGGAAACGATTTTTAATAATTGTTTATAAACAAAAAACACATTGCAACTGCATTTGACACAACAAAAAAAAAAAACGTTTTTCTACGCCAGTGGTAAAACCCCCGATGACTTTATTTTCCCACAGTGCAGTTTGTTGAAGCGGAACCTTGGCCGGCCGATTATGGATGAACTAACTTGTGCATGCATTTTTTCCACTATGAAAACTTTTCAAAACCGATAAAAATTGTCAAATTCCTCAGATAAATATTGCACGTAAATGTTGTTGTAGGTTGTTAGGCTTACTCAGTGGTAAATTATATTTGTTTCACACAAACTTCTATTTTTCGACGGTAGGCTAGCTAGGGCCTCCCTCTGGGTAAGCCTACGTACGACCAAGGTACAACTCTACGAAGAACGGCATTGACCAAACTTAGAAATGTTGTTGAATTAATTTTTCCACAAGAATAGTTTACCTTATATAAAACAGAAACTTACTTGGCAAATTACAATGAAAAAATATTATCCTACGATATATCTACAAAATTTAGTCCTAAATTAGACTCTTGAGTCTACTGAATTTCAGTAAAAAAGTAAAAAATTGGCGCCCTCATGATTCTTTTGTAAGAATTGCGTTTTTTTTTTTTGGTAAGCGATAAATATTACAATGTTAAACAATAAAAATGTTTATATATAAAGTTATTACTGTCAATAAAATATTATCCAAATTATTTTAGAGTGTTAAGTGAATGTTTATGTTTAATTTGAAAAAGTATAATTTTACAGAATTTGACGAATAAATTATACCATGTGACAGGCCCACTTTACTTCCGCATTGCCGATCACAAGCGTGTATTCTGCTTCTGAATAGATTTTCGCTCAAACGAAGAGACAAGCCAACTTCATTTTTTGCAAAACAGCTAGTAATAATTGTGGAATTGGATAAAAACACGGCGGAAGACGAGACTCTTCCTTATGAAAAGTTTTGTAATGGTGTCTGTCCAAATTGTTCAGCAATAACTGTAGGCAGTGAATAAAAATAAGGCATTGTCTGACGTGGCCTACTACTGTTAAAATATTCAAGCATATTCGCCCCGTTTGTTGTGTTGACATTCTATCGAGTGAGGTCAAATTGAGACCGGGATCGCGTTGCAGCTAAAAACTGCTGCACAAAAAACGGTTTTTCCCATAAAAAAATGTTTTTTTCTTCTTTGCACACTGAATGGATTGCATGTTTTGAAACCGTTTTTTTTATCGGAATAAAAACGTTTTTTTTTAGTGTTGCCATTTCTGCTGGTAAAAATAAAAACGTTTTTAAAAAACCGTTTAAAAAAACGGTTTTCCTTACGAGCAGAAACAGGCCCTAAGACAAACTAGATTACCAACACTACATGTATGGTAAAATTAATAACTATCAGTTGTTTCGAAAGTCACGTTTATGTGTTTCCCAACTTTTACAAACTTTTACACACCGTAACCTAGAAAGACGACTGGAAAGGTTGTAAGAAACAATGCTTCAAACACAACGTAAAACATTTTTCAAATTAATAACTACAGTAACACAATAAAGACAGAGCTGTATATTCAACAATAAAAATCTAAAAATAACAATAATACTTTGTTTGCTCTTCCCTGTTTGCAAGTTTATGACAGGAGAAGTGGAAAATTGGTTTTGGGGATTTTTTTAGATGTTTTTAGTTATGCAAATTTCATGTTTTAGTACCATACTGTACTTAACCTAAATTTGACCACATTTTGAAGTGAATTACACCCTGATTTATTTAGAAGTACAAATATGAAAGTTTTTTTTAATGAATCTTCTTATAAAGGGATGTTGTAAAAGGCACACAAAGAATGTTATAGGCCTAACAAGGTATTTCTCATATAGCATATTATGCTAAAGCCTCAACAAGATTCCCATCAAAAGTATACGACCATGAATTTTTTCTTAAAAAAAGATAATGTTGGAAAAAGTAAAATTTGCAAAGTTCTTCTTGATGTTATAATAAAGACAATGCATAGGAAAACTGATGAAAAAGAATTATCTAATTTGAAGAGAAAGTAGAAACTCTGAGGTAGATATCAAAGATCTCTTAAAAACATACAGTTGAATATGATCAGAAATAAACTTTATGGAGGAATTATGGAGTGCTCTCTCCATTTTACCCTAACCATGGACACAGTCATTGCTGCATGATACATCAGTGCATTGACACTACTCTTGAGAGAACAACTGCAGATAAAGTGCCGTAAGGAAACAAATAATTGGCAAACCCCAGGTTCTGACTCCTAACATTAACAAAACATTTTAAAAAATAATAGCGACAAAATTATGAAATTATTTCTGTTATTGTTATTATTGATATCTGAAAACAGGCAATTAATATACGTAATCTTTTTTTTAAATTCCTTGGATTATGGATCACCATATGTTGCAAACCTCTAATAAAACAAAACTCTCTACCATAGCAGCATCAAAATCGCCATTCGCCCAAGATTTTAACAAGTATTTAATCAAATTGAACCATATCTTGTCCATTACAAATTCTGCTAGACCTTACCTAAAACAAACTAATTGGCATCAAAATGGAGAAAGAAGAAATCAAAAGAAATAATGAAGGTAAAACTATAAATTCTTAAACAAATCTGTTATAGCATTCATATATAGTATTATATATATATCAACATAATTACATTAGGTTTGATGTTATATTTAGAAGAATTATAATTATATGGGTTAACAGCTGTCATTCGGAACAAAAACAACTTGTTCTTGATTCTGTAAAAGTGTCTTCAAAGGTTTGAAGAACAAGATACCTTCAGGGAATATGAAATGTTTTCCCTAGATTGAAAGAATAATGCAACAATATGATATTAATCTTTTATCAAAATTAAAAAAACATTAACTATAAGATAGATACTCCTGGGTAGATTTAATACTGTACTAATAGTAATTTAAATTAAATAAACTTAAGATAAAATGCTAAATGTTCACGATTGTCATGCAAATCAGCTTCTGTTTATATGACTTTTTAAAGTTTGTTTTTCATTGTCAGTTCTGCTTTGTTGATATGACACTTTTGCTGCTTAAATCATGAAATTGGAAAAACACTCAAATATCATACAAAAGTAGAATCCGATTAAAATTTTCTAACTAATAAGGAAAATATGTATAAAATTAAAATGACTGTGCAGATACAATCACTATAATAACCTTGAAAATGACAAACAAAGCCATGACTTGAGACACTAACCATTCTTGATGGAAAAATATAACTGCATTTCTAAGTAAATGCAAACTCAGTGTTCTCCCGTGTAAGGTTTTAGGCATCAAATTTACCAGTAAAAAACATTTTCTTATTGAAAAAATAATTATATATATATACAGTATAATTTTGATTCTTATAGATTGCTTCTCCTCCTTTACTCTTTAGTATTGCACAGGCTCATAGAGGCTTGTAGTTATGTAGATATTTGAGGAGGGCCAAAACCAACCCAAAAGCCATGCCTGAAGTCATGTTTTTTGGACAATTACCAGTATAAATTTTTCAATTGGAAAACACTGAAAATGACTGTTGAATAAGAAGAAAAATCATTACAAGCAACTGATTACAGTATGCTAATACAGTACAGTATATTCACAAATGAAATTTTGTTCAAATGATAATGCTACTGAAATATAATATTTATATGTTTGCTGTTTATCCATTAAGATTAAGACAGATGGAATAGCAACTACAAAATCCAGACTGCTGATGAAGCAGAAAGACAGCATAGGTTTCAGATAACTACTGAAGTATGGATAATGTTACTGGTCTTTTATATAGAATGTATTACATAAATTTATATCTATAACCATACAAAGTCTCTGTCGTTGGTTAAAACATACTGTATATATAGGTGATTTTTGTAAATGTTTGTAAAATTAGAAGTCTAACAAATCTAATAGAAAAAGACTTATACACCAAAGATTTGTTTGATTTCCTGATAGTTTTTATCAAATCTGTTTATAAAATTAGATTGAAAAGAAAAAAGTACAAAATCCAAGCAAAACCATTTACTGGTTATGTAATTAGATATTAGACATTGGCTGTAGTTTCTACTATATGATTTTAAATTATAATGGTGTGTTTGTGTTTATGCAGTCCAAAATGACCATGCACTATAATACAAGTCACTAACAATCTACAAAATATCGCTACAGTATAAAGAATAACAGAATGAAAAGAATGAACAAATAGAAATCAACCAATACATTCAAAGTGTCTAAAATATCAGTTAACTCTTGAACATATTTTTTTTTAAAAAGTTTCTGAAACACTATTCTCCCGGCAGTAGCAAAATTATAATGTAGCACATGAAAACCAGACTATAAATTAAGGTCAAAGGTCAAATGATCAAAGTGTAGTGCCTTCACAGGAAGGTCTTGTCATAAGAAGCACACGTGAAATATCGAAGTCCTACTTGTGATGATGCAGTCGTTATGGGGATGGTTATAATTGATAACAGACAGACAGACAGCAAAACAGACAGACAGACAGGATGAAAACCATATTCCACAGCATATATGTCTGGGGTCATAAAAATCTACAACATGTGATAAAGAGGATACACTGATGATAAGGTAGATACATTGCATACCTGCCAACAGTAATAAACAATAGCAATAATAATATTAATAGTTATGATAAGAACAATTATTATTATTGTTAGGTGAAAATATATTACAGTAGGGTTATTATATAACATGCTATGTATGTATACATTTATGAGGTGTATATATGTCAATTATTATTTAAAATTGTGATAGTGTGATTTTCTTTTTCATTTGACACTGTATAAAGTATCTCGCTTGAACCATTGTATTACATGGTAAGTATTTTGAATGTACTATGTATATTTGACAATAAAGTATATTTTGTATCTTGTATCTTGTACATTTGTAATGTTGAAAGCGGTAGGCCAAGTCCCCACTCCCTGGACCCGCCCCACCTTCTCGATTATGAAGTGCGGTAGGCAAGCAAAATAAAAGCAAACAAAAAAACCCTTTATTTCGCCCCAATTGGGGTTGCTGGGTGAAACTTAGCTAACATTTAGTCCTTTTACTGCTAATTTCGTATGTATTTTGAAGGGTTTCTTGTACATTCTAACGTACACTTGATGTACATTTTTATTTTTGGTCATAGTTTTCAAAAGCAGTAGGATTTTCATGCAAAAGTGGTAGGTGGTAGAAAGGCCGAAAAAGCAGTAGCCTACCGCCTAAATCGGTAGGGTTGGCAGATATGACATTGATGATAGTCAGCAAACAGTTCCATTGAGAATGGTCGAGGTGACATATCATTTTTTTAAACATTCTATATCTGTCCCTGCTTGTTATCTTTCTCCTACAATGACAAAATAACAGTGACAAAATAACAGTGATGGGGATTTGGGGGAATCTAGAACTGAATTTACTGATGTACTATAGGGATATAATTAGTGATGATGAGATATGGGAGGGTAGAGAACTGAATTTGTTTTGTCTAAAATCAACAAAACAAATATATTATATTTTTATTGATTATATTGTAATATTAATGTTTTAATTTATACCTCCCTGCTTAGTGTGCGTAATGTTAGTAAAAGAAGCTTTATTGATAGTGTAACATTTATGCCTAGCTAACTGGATCCCTTGAACTACACTAGTGTATATCAGTAGCTATTAGACACATTTACTATTATTCTATCCTGCAAGGCCAGGGGTAACATTTTTTTATCTTCAAGGAGATAATGAAAACAACCAGGGATCATGTAGCCTACAGTGAACCATATCATTATATTACTAAAGTTTCACCAAAAGAACATCCTATGTTCTTAATGTTTCTTTTCCGGGGACCTTAATGGGTGATCTGTTTCCAGAGGTTGTCGTGTAAATTAAAGGGGGTTACCCAAGATAGTCGTAATCCAATTGTTATGTAATCGTGAGTACATTATTACCCTGTGTGATGAATACAGAAAGAAAAAAGGCCGTATCCAGAAACTGTAGGCCTATAGCTAAACAGTCAATATGCACACAAATATGTGAGGTCTCAGCACAAAGTGAGTCGCATCGTAGGTGAGATCAAATTGAGATAATCACCAAAATAAGTCTGAAGTCAATTTTTTTAGAAATTTAATTTTAATCAATCACGAGTACTACCGTATGGTACTTATATTTCATTATAATATACTTTTTAGTTTAGTTTTCATGCAGGAAAGTGTCTTCATGCAGATTTTCTTAGATTTATAGTCTTTTAATTGTTTATTTTTTTATTGCTTTATGGAAAATTTTCTCAAAACCATGTTTCCATACATGAAAACTTCAAATGCTCATAACTGTGGATCTACTTATCCAATGAATATCATTTAAATTGTAGATTACAGCTAAATTTATCCTCTATTTAGAAAGTACCAATAATTCACTGTTGGCTTTTCCTACCATGAGACTCATTTTGTTGTGAGACCTCACATATCCTGTCAGCCCACCTGAAATTCCAATGTTATGTATGATGAAATGGGATTCAAATTTAGATGTAATCTATTGTACATATTCAAGTTATGTATTTTATGACAAGAAAATTATGAAAAAAAGGGTGTTGTCCAGGCAACTAGAGCAACATCCCTGGTATAGGACAGTCAATGTAGTATCATTCATATTAGGCTGCATTTATACTACGCATTTACTCCAAGTTGCCTTTTTATCCAGGTGGTTGTAATTACACTGAATCCAATTTCAACTTCACTATCCATGTTAAATTGTGTAGTATAAACATCCCCTTAGACAAAACACATGCTACTTGGAAATAACAATGTAGAGTTTATATGAAAATTCCAATAGATGTTCTAGAATTTATGGCGAACAGGAAAACATAAATCCTATTATATTTACATAAGGCTGCTAGAGATATGATTGTGTAAAGTTTAAGTAGCCACCTGATGTTCTACTACCAACAAGCCAATAATGGATATTAAAGACAATATAGCAGTCATGACCTTTTAAATTGGATTCATTTTGTTACTGTATAATTCGAATACTAAATTTAAATCACATGGTATGGTGACCAAAACTTTTTCCATGGAAGGCTCCTAAACTGATGGAAGAGTACAAAGAATCTTGCATGTTTTGGATTGTTTTACACATTTCATTTCACCAATTTTGCATATATTAGTTTACAAAGTCATTTTTAAGTACTGATTCAATCATGGTAGGACCTATGTAACAAAACAGGCGCACCCAAAATGAAGCGTGACCAAAACGATCGGATACCTTTTTCCCAAGGCTTGCAAGTTAATAATTCTACTGTATATATAATTCTATATATAATTCTATATATATTCTGTATATTTTAATGTTTGTGCTCATATTTTATGTTTGTGCTCATGTGCTTTTGCATTATCCAATATTTTAGTTTGTTTTAATAATGTTTTCATTCTGTATAATTTAATGCTTATAAATCATATGCAATCTGGCCACAAAATATGATTTTTAAATAAAGAAGAATATAACTGTGGTAACTGTTTAGCACCAGTCTAAATGTGTGAAGTAATTTGTAACTACAATTGTCAAAGAGAAGGTCTTAGGTCAGAAAACGATTCTCCTGCTATAAACTTAATGTTCCACATGTTCACCAATCATCTGGTGAATATTCATTTGTAAAGCTTGGTCCAAATCTTTGGAATAACCTTGCAAGTATTTTATGCAATTCACAATCTTTAACCATCTTCAAAAAGCTTTTAAAAATGCATCGTTTCAGCAGATTTACCTTGATCTTTGTAAAGGTGCAATATGTCAATATAATGTAATGTAGATTAAAACAGACGAAAGCTTCTTAATCTACCGATATGTAAATAAGATGTTTGACTGTAGGGGTTAATGTCACTCCTGTGACGTCATTCATGTTACACATGGATTTCTATTGCATAAATTATATCTAAAAGCTATAGAGTACCTCATATTGATGATTATAAAGATACATTATGTCACTATAGAAATATTAGTTGCTTTAAGCACAAATTGAAGGCATAATACAGTGTTCAACCTTTGTACTGTATCTCATGGGGATTCAATATGGAACATTGACATGTAAAAGACATCATATATGCATTAAACCTGTTAATAATATGTAAACAAGTTACTATAGTTACATTTAATATTGTTGTAGCAATTTACTACAGATGGGAAACACCATGTGTGAGAGATACTTAAAGATGTATTGTCACTTGAAAAATGACAAAAATTAGATTTTGAAAATAACTTGCTTATCTTGAGGAAATACATAAGTTATGACGATGACACTAGAAATTAGGTTATTTTAAAATTATTTACCCCCAATATTGCAACGTTAT
>JAOTQE010015409.1:0-10865 GCA_025631205.1 Nesometra sesokonis | reverse complement strand
GAAAATATGAATGAAAATTGCCAACCCTCATTCTCCCCGATTTTGTCATACTGCCTGGTTTTCTCGGACATGCAGTCATAAATATCCAAAAAGGATTTTTTGTCTTTTTCCCCATCATTTCTATTGTCTTTGGTAGTGGCCTTTTTAGAGGAGGTGGCCCTGTTTTGAACGGTGTTTAACTAATCATTTTATGTGTAAAATAAATTTTGAATAAAATTGACCATTTTTAAATTTCTGCCTAGTGGAAAACTAGCATTTGCGACTTATGTCTCATTTGGATTGGCTCTGCCACAATTTCCAGTTATAAGACTTAAAAGATTTACTTCATGTCTTTTAACCAACCATCACTGTACCCATACCCTTATTGTGCACAAATGGTTCATGTTTACTTTCCAGAGTCCAGTATTGCAGGGATGGAAAGGGGTGGGGAGAGAGTCAAAGTTGTTGCTCCAGGGGAATGCTCCCCAGCAAAATCATTGTCCAGAAGTGGCCTCAGGGGCGTGTTAAGGGATCAATTCTTGTCTTATGATTGCTGAATATTTTTCATTTTAACCCTTAAATTGGCCCCTGTTCGGTACATTTTTTCCTTTCATTTGGACAGATGAAAATTGTTGCAAGTTGCCAGTTTTGGCAGCTCCAGAAAAAAAAAAATTCTCATCAAGTTTGCACTTACATTTTGTATCCTTTCTGTAGAAATAGCATTCCTGCAAGGAACAACTGTTATTAAATAATAATTCTGATTTTTTTTACAGGATTGTGGCTTTGTATCAATGGTCAACAGTTACCATCGTTAACTCTGGTCGGTTCACCTAACTTTGGTAGGTACAATAACCTTTGTTGTTGGTACGTACAATGACCCTTGCTGTTGGTACAATACAAACTTCAGGCTGTGGTTTTAATCTAAATATTAAATGTGCTTAATTCAATTCAAAGTGACTTTGAAAAAAAATTCCCTTGGGAAACATTTGATTTAGAGATTATTTTATTCCATTTAATTCACTTTAATTGCCATATAAAAAAAAACAAAAGACAAACATTAAATTAGAATACAGTACTTAAAAAAATGGCATAGAAAAGGATTTTTCTTTATAAGTTTAACAACTTTTAAATCATCTCAATTTTTTTTAGCCTGACATATTTTTATATTTTACCCACTTCCATTAGCTCCTGCCTCTCTTAAATCTCATTAGTCCGTTTCTAATTGTCTTTTATTTTCTCGTAAATGCAGAATTATGAATATTGTTTCGCAAGATGGCATATAATTTTGATTCAATTTTGTTTTATAATTCTGCATTTGAAACATTCAAATCCCTCACGTACCACAGATTTATTATAAGTGATAATCTTAAATGACAATGGCTGTCCTCCAGTCATATAAATCAGAATTATGTAAATTGTCTATTTTAAAATATCTATAGTAAAACATTCTCCTGATACAAAATCTTTAGCACTTTTCTTTAAATTCCACTTTCATTAGAATGTGTTTCTTTAGTTTGTTTCGTGTGATTTGGTCAACTTCCACAGTGTGAACTATTGTAGCATTGTTGAAATGCATCAAAATTTTCTTTCAACATTTCAACACGTCGCCAATCTTCTATTACTCTCAGCAATTCTCGTCACCTCAACCTTCTAAATCTTCTTTCTAAAGGCCCGGTCACACTATCATCGATAAAGGTACTGATAAATCGAAGGCGATATATCGGTACCGATAGTCAGTTTCTTTGCGGTCACACTAGCAAAAAATTGTCATCCATCTTGATTGTGTGTCGTACTACTACTACACTGCCGCCCCAGCTTGATGGAAACATGGCCTTCTCTGATTGGCTGAAAGTTTTTATTGCTCCCGATTTCCAGAAAAAATCGCTCCAAAAGTGATTTCACCGATGCGATATCGATACCACTGACGATCATTGCATCGGTTTCAAGCTAGTGTGACCGCCTCCGTACATTTACACTACACCGATAATTTGTATTGGTATCGATGTATCGGCATCGATATATCGGTAGTGTTATCGGTGATAGTGTGACCGGGCCTTTAATCTGATTGTCTCTATAAATCTTTCTTTTGATTTTCTCTTCATCTTCTTTCATCTCTTATTCTTGACTATGCTAATTTAATCAGTGCTTTAATTTGAAATGCCCTGTGTATGATTTAGTTGTATAGGCTACAGTATGTTTTTTGTATGTGTATGTAAGTAGTTTAAGCAGATCATAGCACCTTTTGGCTTTTGAATCATTATGTTGAATTACAGTATATTGAATTGAATTAATGGATAACGCATCTAACTTCCATAAAAAATGTTTGATTTTGAAATTATCTGATTCAGCAAAGTAGACTTCTTAAAGGGGAATTGAATGATTAAAATTTTTAATGAAAAATCTATAAAACAATTTTTGACCTACAGTAGCAAATTTCAAATTTCAACAGTGAAAGAATGTTGCAAAATATTGATGAATTCATTACAGGTTATCGTTCTGTACATCGTGACCTTGAAGCACAGGTTGCCGTAGTTACTGAAAACCCCAGTCTACAAAAGCAGCTTCACCAGGTAAGTACCAATTACCCTTCCTAATGGGCTTACATCCGTATTCTTAAAACTGACTATAGCTGTAGTTCGAACTACAACTTTAAAATGACATCATTTCATATTCAATTACCCTTCCTAATGGGCTTAATCTTGAAAAGAAACCCCATAATATTACTGGCCCCTTGATAATATACAGTACCTTTAATAATATTCACAAGATATTATACAATAGTGCTTTTTGTCATAGAGCTACAATGCTATTGCCCAGACAAAAATTTATTTATGCCCTCTTACATAAAATCAGTTCTTAAAAGTGCTTTTTCATATAATAAACAAGAAATGCTTCTTACAAAAATTGCCACAGCAAACTTCTTCCTATTATAATGTTTCAATTTGTTTAAACTATAATTTGATATCAAATGATCCTCTGATTTATTTCCTTCTGGCCAGTGGTGGATTTAAGGGGGAGGGGGCCTTAACAGGCTTAAGCCCCCTAAAAAAATGACCCCAAGGTTTTGTTTTTGGCTTCAATGACAATGGACTATAAATAAAAAACCTTAAATCAGACCTGTCATTATTGCATAAAGGGTTTTTTTTTGCTTGTCAAAACCAAAATCGGGATTTAAACAAAGCAAAGTAGTAATTCAATAGATAACCAAAATCGGGATTTAAGAGCCCACCCCCCCCCCTCCAAAAAATATGGATTTGCCCCTGTTGGCGGTACGAATATCAAGATACAACACCGTAAGCTTAGAGATATGAAATCGATAATGCTTGTTTTGCATACAAATTAAATGACCTCATGTTTTCATTACTTTTAGCAACAAATGGTTATATGATTTTATGATGCCCTACAAGTTAGGGTTTAAAATCCATATCAGCCTTAAAAGGTGTTCCGTTGATAGAATTTTGGGACTAAAAAAGACATTTGCAAGATCATATGAAGTTATTGATTGAACATGCGCATTCATATTTTACCGCATACTCAGTTGGATATGCGAGTTATTCAGATTTTCCAGATGTTTCTTGGTGAAAATTTTTCTGTTCCCTAGCCTTCGTAGTATATGCTTACCGCTTCCTACAGTTTCTGAGTGCTACACACTCTAATATGTTAATGCCTCCAGGGCAGTGCGAAAAATGTCCCACATCCATTTACTGACCGTTGATATTGGATTTTTTATTTCACCAACAGGAGCATGTCCGTCTATTCGACCAATCAAAGCCTGTATCAGAAGCCACTTTCGAGGAGCCTGATCGCCAGGAACCATTGTGGGTGCGATTAATTGTGCCAATTATCAAAAACTTTTTTTAGATAGATTTGTTATGCAGTACTAAATCACTGGGCTTTCAGCCAGTTATGAGTTCAGCAATGAGTTCCTACATACTGATATATTTTACAGGTGTGGATCTTGGGGGGGGGGGGGGAGGTGTCTTGCTCATGACGAGCTTATAGGACCAGTACTTCAAATTTTGTACAGATCTGCACACAAATTTCCTTAATTTCTGGCTTATACCATACTGCAACCTGACGAAGCTTTGTAAGGTAAGTTTTAAGCCGGACACTCACTGTGTCGTGCAACAGCCGTATGACGGACACACGACTAAACCGTTACTCCCTATGTGCGTGGTTGCCAGACGCGATGACAATGTTCTACTCGTCGGCCGAAGTACTTTTAGCGATTCAAAATGGAAATCACAAAAAAGCAATCGGCCAATGAGTAGAAGACTGCCATCGCGTCTGGCAACCACACACACACTGAGCAACGGTTTAGTCGTGTGACTGTCGTACCACCATCGCATGACTCAGTGACCGGCTTAAAAGATGGGATATACTGAAATTGATTGGTTGTGTTTGTTACCAACATGAATTTGACTTGTGCTAAATTGAACCCTGATAATGATTCTTCACCCAGGAGTATAAATTTTAATTTCAGTTTTAATTTTTATTCGCTATAGATGCCATCAAGGGTAATTATCTACATCAGAACTACAATGAACTATAGATACAACAAATATTACACAAAATGGAACATTATTGGCTGTTTGCACTACGATCATAAGTTTTATATATCAGAGGGGAGGGCAGAAAGAGGTTAATTTTTAAATTATAAGAGAATAAAAGAGTGGGGAAGGCTAGAATAGCCAATATTTGCGAAGGAACATAGCCATACAGTATTCTAATAGGTGGAAGAAAGGAATTAAGAGGGAGATCGTGAGAACAGCTTTACAAATAAATTTGAGAAAATATTGTTGCCTCTTTTTTAAAAGGGGTAATGTTTTGGGAGAATACAATAAAGTAGAATGGTGAGGTGCAATTTATGAATAAATAACAATAACAATGCAGCATACATATATTCTATATTAGTAAAGTTCCGAATCTACCTCGTAATTTCTGGTAAATATAATCTATGGGACCTCTATAGTTTTCATGTGAGTCTGCAGATTAGGGAAAAAACATAAAATTACCATAATTTGATTGTACAAACCCTCGGATTTACATGCCCCATGGACCCTTCAGTATGTAAAGTTAAGTTTTTACTGCACATAGCCAAATCATTAGATTTAAACATAGTTGAGCAAGGAGAACAAGTAGGTACTGTACCTGTGAGGTATAAATAATGGATTACTGTTAGAGCATTATGAAAAAACTTCAGCAAGAATAATGTAAGAGTCCCACCATACTGATGCTGGTATAATCCCACCCAAAAATTTACAGACTCCATGAAGTTTAGTAAGCTTAAAACAGGGAATATTTTCACATTACACGTTGGTTTAGCTGGTGGAAATCACTGTGCTGTGTTGCTTAACCGTGACTAGCTTATCCATGGTTCGATTCAACACTACGCCACTCTCCTTGTGTTTTGGCTGGAGGGTCAAAATACATGTTAGCGTACTGTCTTTTGAATGAACACAGTATACTCTTCGAAAAAGGTGTACTGCCCAATCACAACCAGAAGAACCAATTGAAAATAAGTCCACTTCGGAGTTTCATGGATTATCCTTGGTGTTCTATAACATTGAATAAATCAAAATCAAAGATTGAGATCGTTCAATGTACTGTAGTGTCCTTTAAACCAGTGTCAGTACTTTTTAATCTGAGCTATTCAATTACTAACACTGCCATTCATTGATTACCTTTAAAGGACAGGTTAACCCAAAAAAAATTACTACGCATTATATGTTTTATTTAATCATAAAAAGTATATTCAAACCTATTTGGTAATTTTTAGGATTTTTTTCCCTTGTGTATTAAAAAATATAACAAAAATAAATGCTAGATTTCATCCCCATTCTTTTACACACAAAATAGCAAAGTGGGTAATTTTTTATCATCAAATAAAAATGGACTTTACACTATATAAAAACATCAGAAATGAACAAACTTGGTTAGAACACACAAGAATAGTGTTTTTCTATATATTTTTGGAATGACCGTTGATTTTTCATAATTTATTTAAAATACCCCTGTTTCAGACAATTTGTATGTAAAATAATAGGGATTCTATCTTGTAATTTGAACTATCCCCCACTTAGCAATTTTTGTCTATTTCACCAATAATTATGATAGGTAAAATGAATCGTAAAAATTCTGAAACAGGGCTGAATATACTTTTTATGATAAACTAAAACATATAAGGAAGATAATTTTTTTGGGTGAACCTGCCCTTTAACTTTTAATGTTAAAAAGTTCACACATGCAATGTTTTATATTACACATTATAGTTGTGCTTTTGTGTATTGTATAACTTTATCAGGGATAATAAAGAAACAATGTATCTTATCGTTTCATGATGCATTTGTTAAATGCCGTCTTCAATTGTGAGGAATGAGTCGTGTTGTACAAAAATTGAAAATTGAGTTATTGTTATATTATAAGGTTTAATTTGGTTTTTGAATTAGGTTCATAGGTGGAGTATAACCATAGAAAAATGATTTTGAAATGTACCCATCTGAAAAAAAACTTTGGACTTCCTACCTACTTTTCCAATGATTTTAAAAATGGCCTTTACAAAATGTAGCTCAAAAACATGTTTATTGTAAAATAAACATAAACAGGAAGTTTGTAATTATAAAGTTAAAGTAATAAACTTCTCAAAACAACATAAATCTCATTTTTCAATTCTGACTTTCTACCTGTTTCTGTGAACATCTCAAAATGACCTGGCATACAACATGACTCATTTTATCATGACATCTCACAATTACCCTACGACTTCTAATAGTAAACCAACCTACAAGGTAATCGCATGTCATTCGGTCAAAAGTACCAAGTACACAATAAAGTTACTAAGGCATGATAACCAAATACTTTTTAATGGTTGTGGATGATGTAGAAACTATGGATTGCGAAGGCATGTGAAGCTTGGCACAGATTGGCATGTACTACAGGGGCCCTCTATCGGAAAGTAAAATATATCAATATTATTAACATTGTCCATAAAAAAATCCCTTAACACGACCCTGAGGTCATTTCCGGACATCTAAAGTCCAAAATTTCCCCGGGAGTATGACTCCTGTTGAATAGTGTATTTTGTTATCGTACATTTACAAATTTGTAAAAAAAATCCGTTAAAAAAAGCTTAAGGGATTTGATTTTCAACATATATAACATACTGACTCCACGACATCCATTCATAGAAGTATTGATGAAGAAAATCTATCTAATGATGGCAACGGAGGGGAAGTGGTAAAACGAATAGATGTTATAAATAATTCAACAAAAACATAATTTTACTTCAAGTAATATAGTTATTCTCTAGGTGTAAGTTAGCAATGACTACATTAAGTTTAGTACAGTTTGCTTTACCCGCTTCTCTAACAATACCCAAAACTAAAAACAAGAATCCAACACCTCTTCCAATCCTGGGTTTATTCCAGAAATAATATCCATATCATTACAACAAAGCAATTCCTATCCGCAATGAAAAATATATTGTACATGATAAATAATTATAAAACATTATTTCGATAAAATAATAAATTAATTGCATTACATCTTTATAAGTAATCTTTATAATCAAACTTACTGTAATGCTCTAGTTGATAAATTTTTAAAATGAGTAAGTTTATTTTTATTACTTCAAAATCAGGCAGACCTGAAATCAGATAATACAGATATTGCAGCAGTCATGTGATATGCACCAATGTGCTCGATCTTCATGATCTTGAGTTAAGATACATATCCGAATCACAATCATGTGATCACTTATCATCATGATCTTATGCGAGATCACGGCAGTGGTGTTATCTTTAAAATAACTAGGTTCCTTTATTATGATCATAGTATCATCATGATCATATTCTGTGATCAATATTCAAGTTTCAAACCAGGAATGTGATCACAACAGTGTTGATATCTAACACCTGCAGGCTCTCTTGCCATGATCACAATATACACATCATGATCTTATTCTGTAATAAATATTCAAGTTCCAAATGAGGAAGAAATGAGGCGGATCTGAAACCAGGCCTGAGATCACAGTGGTGCTGTTATATTAAACACCAGCAGGTTTTTCTTTATATCATGATCACAATATTCAAGTTCAAAATGAGGCAGACTTGAAACCAGGTCCGAAATCACAGCAGTGGTGATAAATACCAGCAGGTTTTTTATAATGATCACAATATCATCATGATCTTATCCTGTGATCAATATTGAAGTTCAAAATGAGGCAGAAATGATATTATGTCCGAGATCACAGCGGTGGTGATATATTGAACACCAGCAGTTTTTAAACATGATCACAATGCACAAATAATCTTATACTGTGATCAATACTCAAGTTCCAAATGAGGCGGATCTGAAACCAGGTGAGACACACATCG
The DNA here is from genome assembly GCA_025631205.1 of Nesometra sesokonis. NCBI lineage: Eukaryota > Metazoa > Echinodermata > Crinoidea > Comatulida > Antedonidae > Nesometra > Nesometra sesokonis. The sequence continues at coordinate 2,511 of JAOTQE010015409.1, read as the reverse complement.
CAGCGGTTGGTGTGATCCCCAATGGTAGCATGCTTTCCTTTTCTGCATATAATGAGTAGGTTTCTTCTTCATCTTCACTATCCTCTTCCTGTAAAAATAACAAGTAAAAATTATACATAAAAACTTACATTAATTCATGTCACCTCCAAAAACAAAGTTTATATACCACATACACATTGTAAACTATGTCATACATTTTTTAAACCATGTCTCATAATGAGGCTTAGGAGGGGCACTTTTGGACCATGAAAAAAGAAACTGGTATTCGGCCTGGTTCAAAACGGGGACCTAAGGATGGAAAGGCAAGCAAGTTAACCAGCAAGCTACAGAGCCACTTATTATCACACTCAACCTGTAGTTAAAGTCAAAGCCAAAGGAGCAATCACCCTTCTATCTGTATGTTGGTCTACTACAATATCTCAACAGTATTGGGCTGATTAACCATGGAGTATCCAGGGATTAGGGAGGGGTTAACCCACGATCAAATTTAAATAAGAAAAAAGTTTATTTGAAAGTGTTTCAGGTTATTTTTTATCTATGGAGGAATTATTGACATCCTGGTCATATTTTTCTGGCATTATATTTCTTATTTTTTGAGATTTATTTACAGTTTACAGTAGACACAGAGGTGAGGACTACCAGCAGCAAATGAGTTAGCCCCATTCATAAATAATAATAATAATAATCATAATCATAATAATAATAATAATAAATAATAATAATAATTTGATTCTTATATAGCGCCTTACACAATACAGGCGCAAGGCGCTGTGGACCAGATGTTACACGTTCATAGGTGGTAATCATGATATTGCTCTGCATAAGGTCTTGTAACAAGAGTTATTTTTTATTATGAGTACACACTGATGTTAGACAGCATTCAAATCCAACACTTTGCATTGGAGGGCAAACACCTTAATCTCTGCTACAGTTACACTCAATAATTTGCACAACTGTGCAGACATTGTATGAGATATGGAAGCCATTAACCCAAGGTTTAGAATTTTAAGGATTGCAGAGATCTAACAGTGATGTATGAATGTGTCAAAAAATTGTGGGGATTTATAGCACAAATAATGAAATATCACCTGCTATGTAAATTTCAAATCTCAAATTATCTTCATTGCAACCACAGCAAAAACAAGCAAAATTTAAAAAAAAAATTCAAGGGCATTTCAAGGACATTTATTCAATTTAGTTTTTTTTCTAAATTTCAAGGTCTCTCAATCAATGGTCTTGTCACGCTTGGTTAAAAAATAACAAATGGTACTTTGTTGTTTAATGAAAGTTATGAGGTAAAATATGTTTTACCTCAACTAAAATTCAATTATAAAATTTCCAGGACATTCAAGGACAATTAGAATATTCAAGGAGTGACTGTTGATTTTCTGTTACAATCATGTGCATTTTCAGGGTGATATATTTTCAATGACAAGTGACAACATAGTATGAACATACCCATAGACAACATTCTAAAAAAACCCTAAACTTACAGATGGTGGATGATCATCCTGAACCTGTTGTCCCTCCCACTTCTGATACAGGGGTTCTATCAGCACTCCAGACCTAAACAAAAATGGAATATTGATATTTAGCAAATACTGTACAACAACAATCGATAACAGGAATTTAGAATGTACCTTTGCCAAAGGATACAAGGCACAGGGGACACAAAGTTCCACTTTTAATGACTTGCTCTTTTGCCAAGGTCACGTCATGTCCTGCTGATATATAGTGCTACCCCCTTTTGTCCATGACAATGGCTGTGAGGACCAGTACATTGGTAACTGTGGTAAAGCTGTACTGAGATTACACAGCAACCATTCATGTACACAGGGCTAGACTTGCTCCAAGTCTGTATATTATTATTTTTTTATGAAATGCGCCACCAGTGGATGATAAAGTTTTAGTGGCTGTGAGGTTTGTCGTTAATATACAGACTTGTACAATAGTGAATGAACTTGTGTTGAGAATGGAAAGTACCGGGTAACATGACGTAATGATTAATGTGCCGTATTTGGATAATTAGGCCACAGAGTCAACTAATCAAAGATTCTCATTTTCGAACACGCAAATGCTGCTATGCCTGAGATACAATACATTAATTAGGGCCTAGGCCTTGTATTTACTGATCATGGTAAGTCTGAGAACATATCTTAGGTGTAACTAGATAGGCATACTTCTATTTAATGGCAATGGTGAGAGAATTAAGTTAGGCTAGATAACCACAAACAATATGTTTTAGCAGTCTAAACTTTATGAATCTACCGGGTAATTGTCATAATGCATATTCAACCTTTTTACGAGTGGATTAGTCAATCACATGCAACTGAAACTAGGCAAGCGGACAATTATATGCCCATGAAATCGTGGTGGGAAGTCACGTGACATTGAAGTATTCACCAAGACGGTGAGTTATTCTTAGCGGACCTCCTCGCGCGAATCATGACGTCACCCTTCATGCCTGGTTGAACATTTATGCATATTTATTAGATACTTATACTTGCTTTC
>JAOTQE010015398.1:0-10865 GCA_025631205.1 Nesometra sesokonis | reverse complement strand
TAATGATACCACAAAGTGGTTCACCATTCAGTAGTAGTGATAAGCAACAGATTATTTTAGGTGTGGGTACATTAGGTATATACTTCATAGATCTTAAGTGGTTATCATCTGGTCAGTGACCCTGTACAGTTACACATGTAATTGGATTTATATTAGGATTGGTTCCACCAAGGTCTTTGAAATAAAACAAGTTTACATAAGGGCAAATTAGTAAAATAAAGAATAATTTAAAACGATATAATAAAATGTTTAAAAAAATACACACTACTACATCCATATTATAAAAATTTAATCATGATCAAAATTTGTGGGAAGCCCAAAATGCGAGGGGCTGTGGGTAAGAGAATCGCATGTATACCTACCCTAAATCTGGGGCTGCTCCCTCCCCACAAACTTTAAACAGTCCTGAATCCGCCCCTGTCCTTCACTGACAATTAGAAAATGAATATTTTACCTTTGACACTGTTTGAACTGTTTACGGATAGTTTCAACTTTATCACAGCAAAAACATGTCTTGAACTCGTAAGGTTTCTTAGGTTTTGTAGCATCACCAGTGGTGTCTTTTTGTGATGACGTACTACCGTTCATCTTCTCAGCTTCACGTGCTTTTCTAGCCTTCTCAGCGGTTTCATTCTCACTCACAAATGCCCATTTCTTATCTTTGGACTTCTCCTTTTCCTCATCTTTTTTACTCTTTAATGGAGTGGGTGTTGGTATGGAGAGAACCTCGGGGATGCAATCACAAGAACCACCTTTATGCAAGAAAAGCTTTACTTCACTTTCGACCTTTTCCATTGTCTGTTCAGTAAGAAAACTTCCTTTGCTGGACCACGAATCATGACTGTCGTCTCCAGGTGGCAACTTATACTCCATGTCTTCTTGCTCTATAACAGAAACAAATTTCCATAAGAACTTCAATAGCTTTTTAAGAAATTTAATTGCCTCATTTGTGAGGTGTCGTGACAAAATGAGTCGTGTTGTACGCCGGGCCATTTTGAGTTATTCACAAAAATAGACAGAAAGTCATAATTTTACAAAAATGAGATTCCTGTTGTTTTGTTAAGTTGAGTAATTAAATTTTATGATTACAAACTTCCTGTTTATGTTTATTTACAATAAAACATGTTTGAACTACATTTTGTAAAGGCTGTTTTTCAAAATCAATGGTAAAACATACAGGAAGTCAACAGTTGTTTATCTTTAAAGTCAACTTTTTCCAAAGTGTGTTTTGATATAACCATATTTTAAACTGATTTTTCTCTGGTTATACTGAAGCTATGAACCTCACCAATTTAAAGCTTATAATCTCTTCTATACAACAATAACTCAATTTTGGTTTTCTGTGCAACACAACTTATTTTGTGGTGACACCTCACATTTTTGTATGACCAGCAAATTTTGAGAATAAGGTAAACATTTTGCAAGTCTCAGGAACGTTTGTATTACCATTTCCAATATACTCCTTGGGCAAAAAAAAACTGTCTCAGTTCTTGTATTTTAACTGCAGGTGTGAATCTAGGATTATGATTTTGCAGAAGGCAGTCCTTACATGCAACTGCTGTGCATCTATTTTTATTAGTCCGGGTTCTCATAAATACAAAACAACTCCCAAAATTTGGGTCAATTTGGGGGGGGGGGGGGCTTAAGCCTGTTAAGTTCCCCCACTTAAATCTACCACTGGACTGTACTGGTCAATGCAAATTTACAGGCTTTGTATTGGCAAGGATACAGTAGTTAAAAAGCAAAACCTTAGACAGTTTGAGCAACAAACTCTGATGTACATTTTCTAAGAAGTTATATGACCAGTGCTTTTCAAGATAGAGATGAGAAAGAAACATTAATAGTTAATAGAAATCTACTAATTATAAGTGTACATTAACATGTGTGTAAATTTTGCATGTTGATATTCATGCACTTATTGTAGCGCATTGAAATTTTTGCTACACAACCTTTTACAGGCATAATTTTTTTGGAATTTTAATGTTTTTGTGGTAGCTACTTTGCACAGAAAAAATGTGAAAATTAATGCACAGCAAAAATTGTATATGTACTATACTAACCTGATCTGTCCTTTTCACCTTTTGACCGTTTCTTCCTTTCTTTCGCACCATCTCCTCGGCTTTTATATCCTTCTAGAAGCTTCTCATACACCAGCTCCTGGAATTCAGGCCTCTTGGTGTACTGCATGCGATCATCTACTGTCACATGTTCCCCCCTCTCCCTGCCTTCAATTTGTACCCTCCTTTCAGCCTCCTGTATGATCTTTCTTTCTATGAAAGCTTTGTACTTATCTTTTCCTTCATAATATTGCTTCACTTTCTGCACATTTTCAAATTTGACCTCTTCGGTTAAATGTGGAACCATCTGTGCAAATGTGTCTAAAATGAGTTGTCTACCAGGAGATGTATGCACCGTGTCAGCTGTGTCTTGACCTCTCAATGACTCCCTTAGCATCTTAGCCATAATAACGGCATGGTAGATATCCGACATCTGCTCCCTACCTGGTGGAAAAGTGACAAATGGTTGTTTTTCTTTGTATTCTGTTATCTTTCTAATTACAACACCAATCAACTGCCTATCATCCTCAATCTGCTGCTGTTGCACTTTTGAGAATGCGTTTAAATTAATGTCATCATTGCACGTATCCTTCAAGACCGTTATCATATTCCGCATTGCTCGTACGTCGCATGCTACTACATCCCATAATAGACTCTTATACATCATAAATGGGCTTTCATCTGCTCCAGGGTTGTCTCTTGAATGGTACCGCCTTTCAGGAACTGCTTTTTCTTCCTCCCATGTTTTACGCATACCTTCTTGTTTCAGTCTTACGGCCTTCAAGTGTTCTTCCTTTTTCTGTTTTATCTTGTCCTCTCGTAGAACCTTCTTCATGTTCTTTGGCGCTTTTGGACGCTGCTTTCTACCTCTTGTTTTGTCTTTGTGGGAGTATCTATAACCAACGTTTTTTGTATTTTTAACAAGAATTAATCCATCTAAACAGTCATCTGTCATAAAAAGATCACACCTCCAAGAACTGGAAGAAATCACATGACCATTTGCCAATTCTACTGCTTCTATGCCATAACCTTTTAGGGCATCAACGCTTCTTCTATACTGCTTATTCCGCATTTTCTCTTCCTCTGGATTTATAAGCTTCCGTAGAGGAGGAACCGTTTTGAGTCTGGACTGGTAGCTCAACACATGCAAATGTCGACTTGCCAACTCCAAGTCAGAATTCTTTGTGTAGTCAACATCCTGTTTGCCCATTATCTTCCTAGCTAACATAAAGTGGGGATCACTGTCATCTTCTTCTGACTTCGACAACAACTTCTGTGCAAAACTCAACTCTTTAAATGTTGGCGCATTCCATATCATACCATCAACCTCTTTCTGTGGTTGTTGTTCCTGATCAATTGTAAGCATAACCTTCCTTTGTACTCCTCCCTCTGCAGGTAAATTGATTGTCACATTATGTACTTTTTTCTCTTCTTCACCAGATCCATTTGTACTCTTCTCCTTGTTCTTTCTGGCTCTTGCATGTTGATTAGCTATGGAGTCAATTTCAATTTTAATAGGTTTCTTTGCTTTCCCATTCATTTTAATCTCTTTCATGCCATTCATTTGGATGTCCTCATCATGTGACTCATTGATCACTTCCTTTGGAATGGCACCACTCTTTGACAACTTTGCTTTCAATAAATCATATGCTGCCTTGTCATCTTCATCATCATCTCTCTTTTGCTTTGTCTTTTCTTCTAGTTTGTCGCCAAGCCCAATTTTCTCCTTAAAGTATCTGTCTATGTCTTCTTTATCTTTGGGACCATCGTATATTATAAGTGGCCTTCTACCGCTGGCAATCCTTGATGCCAATAGTTCATTCTCTAGTCTCTCATTCATTTTTATTTCAATATTATTTTTCTCTGCCTCTTTTCTTAATGCAAATTCAATAATGCTTATTTCATCCTGTTTCCTAGCTTCTGCTTTCCTCTCCTGCTCCTTCCTATGTTCTTCTAATTCCTTTTTATCCATATACTCTGGAATATACAAATCTAAATACCGTGCTAATATCTTTGGTCCCTCGGGTGATAGGAACATCATTGTTGATAGACCGCCATTTTCCCACCACATGTTACTGTCCGGATCAGGATGTTCCCAAGGGGGTTTGGTTTCCTTGCCCATTAGAACTAAATAGTCTAATTCATATGAATCTAATACACGTTTAACAGGTAGCTTCCAATAATTTCCAGTATCTTCTTCTATAAATTCTGTTGCATTGATCCATTTTTTCAAGTATTTACATAAAGCTCCTGTGTACTTGACATATAAAGGGTATTGAAACCAAACCTAACAATGTAAAAAAAAATACAAAAATAGGTAAATTTTATGTTAAATACAGTGCATCTTTTAGTCTGAACACCCAGATAATACTCAGGGGATGTACTGGATTACTGGTTACCATTCATTCTGGGTAGCAGAGTGTGAAACTCCTGTTCAAATCAAAAAGAAAAATGCTGAGGTTCTCTAGAACACAAGGGCATTGAATTGACATTATACACACAACTTCATAGTAAGGGAATTTATGCAGTCCATGCATAACCCATGTACAGTGTATTTTGCCTTACTTTACAGGCTAAAAAGTCTGGACCCTTCATATTGTATCCTCAGATATTGCTATCTTCAGAATTTTAAAAGTGGGAGTAGTTTCAGGTGTTCAACCCCGGGGTTTTGAACTCTGGAATTGTTTCAATATTTTGACATAAATTATTTCATCATCATGAATGACATAAGATGTTTTTTTTGAACTCACAATGAGCAAAACTCTAGAGTTGATACTCCAGTGTGTGCAAACTCAGGAGTTTTGCTATGTGATGTAAAAAGTATAGGATTTATGCTATTCTTAAAGGCCGTGTTTCCGCAGGAAAAAGTTATCCGATAAATTATCCCGATAAAAGTGCTGCAGAAACAGGTGTTTAACCTATTCTGACGTATAAAAATTATCCTATAATTATCCGATAATATTTCGATAATTATCAGATAATTGACCTAAATGCAATACTTTTTTACCTTTGACACGGGGTCAACCTTGATCTTGCTTTTGCGAGGACTTCACCGTGGGCTGACCGCAGGGCAATCAGGGTGCCACGCGAGGAAAAGGGAATCACCAAAAAATCGCCGGAAGTTAGTAGACTCATGATGCATTATGGTATACACTGAGTTTGCACAGTTGTATTTTTTAAATTGATTTGATTGGATGATATTTTATCGGATAATCCAAAATTCCTGCGGAAACATGACCAAATTTAGACATCTAACCATAGCCTAAAGTTGCTTTTCTTTTCAAATAAATACACATTGTCAGTATTACTATTTTATACGCCTATTCTTACTAACCTTCAAACGTAAACCATTTTTTTTTGGAGTTCCAAAAAATCTCCTATATGTTCTTTTGGTGGTTTCGTTTAAAAACGGACATTTTTCTGAAAAGTAAATAGAAAAATTGTAATTATTTGGTAATTGGCTATTTGTTTTTATTAAAAGAAAATTGCAGTAATGTTTGACATAATGGCAAAAATTTGAAAGTAGTTAAAAATAAAAAAATTGACAACAATGCTGATTGACAAATATCTTGTAAATATCATTTCTTGTTTTATTATTATTAAGTAGATTTTTATTGCTTGGTATATCCATGTTGCCTCACTCCACTCAGGAGTATAAGTGGGAGGTACAAATGTGCCGATACAGCTGCACAACGTTGAGGAATTGTGTTGTGTGACTGGGGGTAATACCCTTTGAAAAAAATAACTCTGTTAACATGATAGATAATGGTAGTAACAAGGTGGACATAGGTAGTTAACAGGGTTCACCCGGTAATAACTACCATACACCACCCTTGCTACCTAGATCTATATTATCCCATTATAGCCAAGACCCATAAATCTCAACGGAGACTACCGAGGATATGGTCAGCAATGCCCTACAAATAGAGCCATTAATTATAGACTTTCAGACTAATTAGAACTGACACCATGACAATCAATTACTTATTGAACTTAAAGGTATCAATAACATCAATAAATATACTAACTAGTTACTAGCTAGTTCTATGGGTCTAGATAGATCTTCCTAGTAATTTAACATGATAAACCCACCTTGCTTGAGGGTGTTATTTTTTTCAAAGGCTTTGAGGCACTGGCAATAAGCACTATACAAGTATCATTAATTGCTTTATTATAATATTTTTATTATATTTATGTTCTCCATTAAAAATACAGGATTAAGCATAAACATTAAATTTTTAGTGAATTAAAACATATAAAAATAAAATACAATATCATAATGTTTAAAATTATTTGGATTGCTGATAAGTGGGTAGGCCAGTATACCAAAATGGAACAAACTTCCTGTCCAATAAAAGTCTGGAATCCACAAATTATGCAAATAGAGAGAAGACAAATACATAATAGAAATAAATATGTATATCAGTTAACATATCATTTACACACATTAAAAGTACAATCTCGAGAGGCCCGTTCGTGCAAGTTTTTTTCAAGTGTTTTACACTGTTATTTACCGATCAAAATAATCCTGGTTTTGCCCGAATGGGTGTTAATTGCAGGCCCCCTGTGGATTTAACAACAGCCTGATATGCAATTAACTGGGTATTTTTCGCAGTGGGAAACCTTTTTTATGACTTATATAAATGCCAAATTATAAATTTGTGTATGCTGAATATTTAATTTAAACTTTCATTCAACAAACACCTGTAACATCAGGATTTTGTTTAGAGTCTCATGTCTCAAAGGCAATTAGCTGTGAAAGCAGAAATGCCAATTAACCCATACTGACTGAAGAAGACAGAGATTGTTCAACATATACTGTAAGTGAAATTATCAAGCTAGATAAAAGTTTAAATTTGATAAAATTACCTATTTTATATTCCCATACCTTTATCACGTACATCCACAAAAGGCAGCAAGTCTCTAGACTTTATTAAAACATATCCATCCTCTATCAACTTCATTACAAGTTCAATATCATTTGCTGTAAAACAAATAACGTATTGCTTATTCATAGGTCAATTTTTAGCTCCGGCTAGACTGAGCTCAAGGCGTACTTGTGTGAACGAACAAACGAATGAACGAACAGCGCCATTGTTTCGTGACTGAAAGTGAAATATGTTTGTGGGTTTGAATCCCACTCTGTGCAAAGGCTATCAAGAAAAATTTTAATATACTGTAATCAGCCTCACCAATTTTCTAACCAGGACCAAAAAGGATCAATTAATCAATAAATCAATCAATCAATCAATCAATCAATCAATCAATCAATCAATCAATCAATCAATCAATCAATCAATTAATCACACGAGTAGTAGTGGTATAATTGTAGATTGCTTTTCTTTGTAGCATTTCGTGACTGTCCATTATATCCTTTAGAAACACTATTCCTATGTAAGCGTGTATATGGGTGAGTGAGTAGCGCCGTTGTTCCGTAACTGAAAGTGAAAAATGTTTGTGGGTTCGAATCCCACTCTGTGCAAAGGCTATCAAGAAAAATTTTACAAAGCCAAGCCAAAGGATAGGCATAAGTCACAAAATTGAAAATTGAGTTATTAATGATTAATAAAACTACACATTATCTTTAACATGCAAAAAATAATCAGTTTCATACAATGTTTCCAAAGTTATGAACAATCCAAGTTTGAAAATTTATAATGCAAGATTTGTGAAAACTGTATTCAAAAATTTATTTATTTATCAGTATACAGTATAATGACTAAGCAGGGTCATTTTAAATAGCATATTCTGAACTTTTTTTTATCATATATCTGAAAATGTAGTATGATAGTTGAATGCTTAAACTGTATATTTTTGGAATAAAATAAATTTGAAAAAACTAACTTTTTTTTTACTTTTGCCCATTGTGGAAAATTAGCTTTGCAACTTATGCCTCGTTTGGCTTGGCTCATATAGACCCTCTGTTTATTAATGGTATAAGACCAAATAAATATAATTTAAAGCAAGGAGTCTGTAACATTCAGCTTAGGTAAAAATTTGGTTACTCCTTTGACCTTCCAGTCAAATGACAACGCTTTTATCAAACATGGAGAATTGAGGTGGGTTAGGTTTTTTTGACAAAATGAAACCTCCATATGCTCTGATATGTTACTCACATTCCTGGCTATATTTTTTAGATAAAAATGTGATTATGAATGTTTAATAATCACTTTTTGGATATTAAAATGGGTCATTAGTTGATCCGCAATAATAGCCATCAGCTATTGATTTTGTCAGAATTGTATTGTCCACTTTCTTCTTCTTTCTTTCTCCCCATTTTTGTTCATCAGTTTACAAGAAATTGACAATAGCTATATTAGCATGAAAATTTATACAATCATTTTTGTCCATACATAGAACAGTCACAATAAGCTTTCCAGCAAGATCAATCATGCATAAGAAGATCTATGTGCACAAAATGCGCTTTTTATGATCAATCATATCTTCCTAACAAATTGTCATTTCCAGATCATCATTGTGACCATACATTCTAGGTCAATCTAGAAAGGCCATTTGCCTCAGGTGCCCTCATAATTGGCCTCAATGCCACAAAAAATTGACCTTCATTAAGGCCACATTGGCCATGGTGCCCCTCTTCTCAGTAATACATGGGGATACAATTTGCACAAATGACCTCTGGTGCCCTTTTTATGCTAGTTATAGCCTTAAAAAAATCAGGGCAAACATGGCCTTGCCCCTATAAAGTTCAAATACATATTGTCAGTCATACAATCCTAATATATTTTCACCTGTACTTACATTTAGTAGTTTGTCTGTCCAGATATCCCCAGCATTCTTTCAGTAACATGTCCATTAGTGGTCCCTATGAAAAACAGTCATTTTATTATTTTGTTACATTGAACTTAGATCTTTACTCAGATCATCATCAACAGTATAATTATTCCAGTTTACATATGTCAGAATACTAAATAAATACTACTATACTGTATTATAAATCATTGACATTGCAATTATTTGTGAGGTCTCACCACAGAATGAGTCACATTGTAGGTGAAATCAAATTAAGATAATTAGCAAAATGTGAAGTCTGAAGTGACTATAGTGAATGCGAGGTCTCAACCACAAAATAATAATATGTGACATTTAATATGTGACATTTATGTGACATATAATATGTGACATTTATATAGCGCTTCACAATTATTACCCCCAGTCATTGGGACAAACACCTATGGAATACAATCCATTCCATAATGCCGCAGCCTTAATCAGCGCATATGGCATTTGTACCTCCCAGGTACCCACTTATACTACTGGGTGGAGAGAGGCAACGTGGATAAAGTGTCTTGCCTAGGAACACAAACAGTCAACCAGAGTGAGCCTCGAACCACCGACCTCGTGATTGGAAGCCTAAACGCCAACGCTGCACCAACTGCTTCAACATAATGACAGATGAGATGAGATAAAATTGAAAATATCACCAAAATGTGAATTATAAATCAGCTAATAGCAAATGTGAGGTCTCACAAGGCAAAAGAACATTTCTATACAGATCTATTAAACTATGGAATAACCTACCAACTTTCAGGAATCATCTATTTTCCTTTACAAAATATTTTAAATTTTTAATCTGATCACATTGATTATATATTGTATAGTATTATATATCAAGTTATTTAGTTTAGTTTATTTTTACTTTTAATTTTGTGATGTAATTTTACCACTTTAAGAATCAGTACACTAGCAGGGATGTAGATAGAAAAATCCAAGGGTGCCTGGCAACAATGTATGGGTTGGTAGCATGATGACTAAAAACAATATTTTTACATTTTTCAGAGGCTTAGGGTGGGTGGCAGGTTGAAATTAGGCTGGGTGGAAAGCCTTAAAATAAGCATTAGGGTGTGTGGAACATTTTTAGGGTGGGTGGCCATGGCCACCTCTGCCCTGCATAATTACATCCCTAGTACTGAAAGCGCCTACAGTAAAAGAATAAATAAATATACAAAGGATTGTCTTCATCTATTTGTTTTACACTTCTGAGGGAGCATAGGTCACAAAAGTATTATCTTCAATCGTATTTCATATCTTATCTTTAGCATACTTACAGATGCTCGTAGTTTGTAAACTGTCCCGTAGTCAACAAGAAAAGCTTTGTAGTTCAGATTAAACCGTCTCCAGAAAAGTAAAGTCTAAAAAAACATCAAAGATTCAAGAAATTTTATTTTGTCAATTTACAACAAAGAAATTGTGGTTGTGCAGCTTTTCGAGATAGAACTATAAACATATGAAAATATAAAAAATGTCACGCCATAAACACATACTTGCCAACCCTACCGAGTTAGGCGATATGCTACCGCTTTTTCGACGTTCCTAATGCCTACCACTTTTACATGCTAATACTACCGCTTTTTGGTAAATTGTACTGGAAATGAAAATGCACCTTAGAACATACAAGTAACCCTCAAAATAGTCACTAAATTGGCACCAAAGTCAGTAAATTTCTCCCTCAATGATGGCGATGCCAATGAGGGGAAGCTTTTTTGTTTTTTTGTTTTGCTCTTCAACTTAAAGATCGTTATGCTGAGGGCGCTGGTGTCACAGAATTCATTGCATCAGCACTGCCAGGATGTGGCAAGTCAGCCTACCACTTTGAACAATGTTGGCTGGTATGTTAACACATTACATGTATAGCACAAAAATAGCAAAAATGTGTTATGTAAAAATTTATCCGATAAATTATCCCGATAAAAATTATCCGATAAAAGTGCTACAGAAACGGGTGTTTAACCTATTCTGACGTAATAAAATTATCCGATAATTATCCGATAATTGACCTAAATGCGATAA
>JAOTQE010015376.1:0-10866 GCA_025631205.1 Nesometra sesokonis | reverse complement strand
AAGTCGTGGTTTATATACACCATGCATGACCAAGTGTATGTAAATAAGGGAGATTGGTATGCTGCATAGTATTAGGATCTAGCATGGCAAATTAATTGACCATGCATGATCAATTGATCTAGCGTTTATATATATATATATATATATAAACGCTAGATTTCATCCCTATTCTTTTACACACAAAATAGCAAATTGGGTAATTTTTTATTATCAAATAAAAATGGGTAATTTACACTAATAAAAACATCAGAAATTAACAATTTTAGTTAAAACAAACAAAAATAGTATTTTTCTATATATTTTTAGAATGCCCGTTGATTTTTCACAATTTATTTAAAATATTCCTCTTTGAGACAATTTGTATGTAAAAGATTAGGGATTCTGTCTTGTAATTTAATCCATCCCCCACTTAGCAATTTTCGACTATTTCACCAATAATTATGATAGGTAAAATGAATCGTAAAAATTCGGAAACAGGGCTGAATACACTTTTTATGATAAACAAAACATTTAAGGAAGAAATTATTTTTGGGTGAAGTAAGTTACAAGGTGAATTGTCTTATCACTTTAGGGAACTTTAAACGAACTTTTTCGACGTGTAGACGAACTTTGGTTAGCCATTGTTTTGTGTTTTTAATGTTGTGTGAAGATGCATAGGCCTAATCACAGCTATATAAAGACATTAATATTATTTATTTTTTATTTTTCTTCAAAACTTTAATATCAAATTGAAATTAATAAGAAAAATAAATATTTTACTCTGATAAACCAATGGTGCTATCAACTCCATCCTAATGTTAATTGGACTGGTATTATTTTTGTGCAATATAATGAAGACAACTGCATCTTACTGTTTACATAATTTAATTTTCTGAAGTGATACGTCAAGTTCGAAAAGAAATTAATTAATTTTCATTAATGGAATTTCGGGACAACTAAAACAGGAAGTGTTATGGATTTGTCAGATTCAGCACTTGAACTCATCATCTCATCACTTTAGGGAACATTAAACGAACCGTTTAGACGTTCAGATGTTTAGACGTAGACTTACCTGTTCGGCCATGTAACACTCTCAATTAACAGCTTTCTCTAACTCTTAAACTCAAATCAGCCATTGAAAAGGTTATTTTGTAAGTTAGGGCATGGTCATTGGTTCCAAGATTCAGTTGATTGACTGATCGTGTACCTTCGATTATTAAGGCATGCTCCGTATTATTTTTTTATGTGATTTAATCAGATTTTCAAGACATTTTTTGTGTTTTCTTTTCTCAATTCCATTCCCTCCGTGGTATATGCTTCAGCTACCTACTATTTATTATTGTTGGTCACTCATCGTGTTTGCCTAGAGGTGCGGTGTGATAAACTGCTTATCTTATTTGCGCTACCGTATTTTCTTCTAAAACTCAGTCCTGATGCCAAAAGACATTGGCTGAGTGGGCAAAATTGTTGACGTAACCTGAAATAAAATTCACGGGCAGGATCAGCCCACTTCGAGACTGTAAAAAAATATTTATTTTACAAGTTTCCGTATTTTCTTCTAAAACGCAGCTTTGCTGAGTGTGTAAAACAGTGGAGTTTTAACATGAAATGAAATTCACGCTCGGGTTCAATTCCCTTTCAGGACTGTCAAAAATGTTTTAAAACAACCAAGAGCCTCAAAATTATCCGACCATCGCCGAAAAAGATTCATTAATTTTAAGTAATGATTAATTATAATTAATAATTTAATTAATCAATCAGACGGGGAGCTCTTGAGTTCCGCCTAACAGGAGTTAAAATAAGCTTAATTTTAACATGAGTGTTTTAGCATTTTGTACAATAAATTTTAAATTTCATGGTGATAACACAATAATTGTCCAGGCCAATGGTAAAATATAGAATAACCAAACCAGGGAAAACTGTTCCCTGAACCAAACCCAATATTCAACATCTTTAAAAGGGTCGGAATGACTTATATGTGCCTTCTCTCGGAAAAACATAACAAAACTTCCTTGGGATCTCTAAGGCTTCTTTAAAACGTTTATGAGGCAATCTAATTATTATGAGGCAATCTAATTATTAATAATAATAATATTGTTATTGTTTATTGGTTAATGATTACTGGTTATTGGTTATTGGTTATGGTTGTTATTGTTGTAGTTAGTTGTTGGTTGTTTTTGCTGTTGTTGTTCATACTCCTAGGCTGGTGTGCACAGACTGTCTGTTACGCTTCATGACTCTGTAATCTAGGACCGTGTCGTAAAATCTAAAACCCTCTAATACCTTTGGGTCTCTTACGTCCTTCCACGATACATGCAATCGACACCCACGTCCGTTAGTGTTAAGTTCCGGATGTCACGAACTGATGATTGTGTAACCAACGTGTTTGATCCACTGGTAATATTTTAGTGGATCAGGTTTAACATACCCTACTTTCAATTACGAGACTTAGGTTCGAATCGGAAAATAAATTCAGAGTTTGCTTAGGCCTAATGTTGTCGTTAAATGTGTATAGTTTCAATTAAATTCAAGTACTTTTGTAACACATAACGCAAACGTCTCACAAGTAAATTAAGGACACCAACAATAAAACAACTCCAACGTTTTAATCGGAAAATTCAGAGTTTGCTTAGGCCTAATGTTGTCGTTAAATGTGCATAGTTTCAATTACATTCAAGTACCTTCCAATTCCCACTGAACGTTGACAAGCGAATTCTTGAGCGTCACGCGTCAAGCGAAAAAAGTTGACCATGGATCAACTCTTGCGAATTTGCTCGCGAACCTATGATTCAGCCGCACGCGTCGCATTTCGACGCTTGTTCGCGTCTAGTGGGAATCGGGCTTAACACATAACGCAAACGTCTCACAAGTAAATTAAGGACACCAACAATAAAACAACCTCAATGTTTTACATAAACTGACGTATCGAGTGTAAGCAAGAGGCAGCAAGTCACTAAGAACAATATATATAGAAATATCGCCAAATGAAATAAACAAACCACTTGGATGCATTAAAAGTTCATTTCTCGTGTAGATGTCAGTGTAAGAAAAGTGTATAAGCCGCTAAAAAATAATTATCATGCTCTTTAAGCTTGTGGTTATTCGGTTATCTCTTAGGCGTTCGTAATAGCCTCATGGTGGAATGACCGATTCCCACTAAGCTGGTAATAGACCTGTGGCATTTTCCATCATGAGCTATGCTATAGGGTTTGTATAATATCATGTCATTCATTGAATATCTCTTCTTTCTTGATGATTATAGATGGATGAATATAATTAGCAAGTTAACATGCTAACTAAAGAAATGAACATTTATAGTTGGTGTGTCTTGGAACTAAAGACATTGCATAATTGTGTGTAAATAAACAAGACCAACATTCTATGAAGATACGTCCTTTCCCCAACTAAAATACCTACAGGTAACCACTTAACATAATAAAAAAAAAGAAACTGCCTTCTAAATGTCAACTCAACTGGGTTATGATTTATATATAAGTGTGACGACAACCGAACGCAAAACATACTGTCCGAATCACCAGCTAACCATTTAGGGGATCCATTACTAAGAATCTGGCTCTAAACATCAAACAAATGATGGACTATTATAGAATCTTGAAAAATTGGGACCGACAGACAGATTAAAATATAGATGCTTGGACGTATCGAACTATAACAATAAGCTCTTTCTGTAGACCTGTCTAAATCACAAAAGTGGTTTATTTGTTTATATTACTATCCAAGTAAATAAAATGATGATCCGCGAAAATATGCATAATCATTCACTTCTAAAAATCTCCGTTTGAACAATCTCCATATTCAGTTCAGAAAATCTGAATATTCAGTTATTAAAACTCCAATAAGTTTTGATATTCTCAAAATTAAGTCCTGAAATACCGTACAATCTAGTTTTGGAAATCTCTATATTCAGTTCTGAAAATCTCCATATTTAGTTCTGGAAAATTCCATATTCAATTCTGAAAATCTTAATATTTAATTACGAAAATATCCATTTTCAGTTATGAAAATCATCATTTTAAATTTTCCAGTTTTGAAAATCTCCATATTCAGTGGTAGAAATCTTCATATTAAACCCAGATAATTTCCATATTTAGTTTCGGTATTCTCTCCAACTCCATTATTAATATCTGCATATTCAGTCATAAAATCTCCATTATTCAGTCTTAAATTCACCATAATAATAATCTACAATTTACGTTCTACAAATCATGTTCAGTTTTCAAAGTATTCAGTTCTGAAAATCTCTATTTAGTTCTGAGAATATTCAATAGTAAAAATCTCCAAATGCAGTTCTCAAACTCTGAACATTCACTTTAGCAACTCTTCTTCAGTTCTGAAAATCTGCATAGCCAATTTTGCAAACCTCCATTATTCAGTTCTGACAATCTTCATATTCAATTCAGAAAATCTTCATCTAAGTTCTAAAAATCTCGATATTTCATTTTGAAATCTTCACATTTAATTATGAAAATGTCCATTTTCAGTTCTAAAAAACTTCATCTTCAATTCTGAAATCTCCATATTTATTTATGAGAATATCAATATTGAGTTTTGAAAATCTTCATATTAAGTTTTGGAAATCTGCCTATTAAGTCCAGGAAATTTCCATATTCAGTTTAGTTAATCTCCATATTCAGTTCTAAAGATTTCCAAATGCATTTACTGAAAATCTTTATATTTAGTCCTAAATTTTCCATATTTAATTTTAAAAATCTACAACTTACGTTCTAAAAATCTCTATCGTCAGTATAAAAATTGCCATATTCAGTTTTTAAAGATTCAGTATTCAGTTCTGAAAATCTCCACATTCAGATTTAAAAATCTCCGAATGCAGTTCCCGAAATGTCAGCATTCACTTTTCTTCAGTTTTGAAAATCTGCATATCCAATTTTGCAAACAGCATTATTCAGTTCTGACAATCCCCATATTCAATTCAGAAAATCTTTATCTAAGTTCTAAAAATATCGATATTCAATTCTGAAATCGTCATATTTAATTACGAAAATGTCCATTTTCAGTTCAGAAAATTTTCATATTCACTTCTGAAGTCTTCAAATTCAGTTATGAGAATCTCAATATTAAGTTTTGAAAATCTCAATATCCAGTTTTGAAAATCTACATAAGTCCAGGAAATGTCCATATTAAGTTTTGTTAATCTCCATATTCAGTTCTAAAAATTTCCAAATGCATTATTGAAAATCTCTATATTTGGTGCTAAATTATCCATTTTCAGTTTTAAAAATCTACATCTTAAGTTCTAAAAATCTCCATTATTCAGTTTTTAAAGACCCAGTATTCAGTTCTCAAAATCTCCATATTCAGTTTTAAAATTCTCAAATGCAGTTCCCGAAATCTCAACATTCACTTTAAAAACTATCTTCTTCAGTTCTGAAAATCTCCATATCCAATTTTGCAAACCTCCATTATTCAGTTCTGATTATCTCCATATTAAATTCAGAAAATCTTCATCTTAAGTTTTGAAAATCTCGATATTCAGTTCTGAAAATTGCCATACTGAATTAAAAAAAAATCACTGTATTCATTTATGAAAATCTCAGTATTCAGTTAAGCCTCAATATTCAATTTTTAAAAATCTTAATAAATTCAAAAACATTGTCATGTTCTGTTCTGAAAATCTCCATTAGTTCTAAACATCTCTACATTACTTTCTGAAAATCCACCTTCAAGTTATAAGAATCTCCGTATTCAGTTCTGAATATCTCAATTATTTCTGAAAATCTCCATATTTAGTTATGAAAATCCTCATCCAGTTACAAGAATCTCAATATTCAATGATTAATGATTTGTACAATCTACCTTTCTAAATTATTAACCAAGAAAGTAAGGTTATTGGTACCGATGTTGATTTCTTAGAATAATGTAGTTAATGGAGAAGCTGGCATGTATTATGTAAAATATGTTGTAACATACCTTGTCGATTGTAGTATTGTTACTTGTAATTCATGAGATTAGGCCTACTGAATTCTAAAGTTAAAAAAAATCATGCCGTCGGTAAAATGTTGTATACTACTAGATATTCACCAATATAGGCTTACCGTTAACTAAATCAGCAATAACTCTGTTATCAATATCAATTGATTGTAGATAATTTTTAGAGTTCTGCTATTTATTTTTGTAATTTTATATTCTGTATGTATTTTATATGTCTAGTATTAGTAGTGATGTATACGCTGTAAAATATTATTTTAAGCGCATTTCTAAACTGTTTTTTTTTTATTAATTTTGTAAAGACGTCTTTTGAGAGTTTTTAGAGTAACCAAGGACCACTTATCTCAATTCTGCACGTATGCAGTTATGACAATAAAGTTTTATCGTATCGTACCGTATCATGTCGTATAAGAAGGATATAAACATATCGAGAAGGATTTAACATTATTGATACAAGGGAAGACAAAAAAGGAAATCTGAATTATTTTGTTATTGTGTAAGTCAAGGGTCAAAATGGTATTTCCGGTCATTTCTGTGGAAACACTTCCATTAGATTAAATATGAACCTGTATATTCTGATTAATATGAAACCAACTTCAAGTTTCTAGGAACAGTGGTTACAAAGATATGAAATTGCACTTTATTATGTAGGTCAAGGGTCAGAAATGGTATTTCCTGTCATTTTTTTTCGGCAAAACCTCCATTATGTCAAATATGCATATATACATTGGTATTCTAAATAAATTGAGACCAATCACAAGTCTCTAGGACCAGTAGTTACAAAGATATGAAAGTACACTTTTATATAGTTCAAGGGTCAGAAATGGTATTTCCGGCCATTTTTTTTCTGCAAAACTTCCATTAGGTCGAATATAAACATGTATTTCCCGAGTCATTTGGCATCAAAATGAATTCTCTAGCCCCAGTAGTTAAGATATGATATATTTTATATATTTATGATTTTGACCTTGGACCTTGAACTTTTGTCCTTTCGCACATTTCAAAATGTGTTACCAAGCCAAAAATTATTCTTTGACCACCCTTTACCAATTTTTGAAGTTAAATTCTCTGGACCTAAAAAGTGCATACAAAAGTTGATCTAGCTACTAGGGTAAACATGCTTTCGTTATAAATATTTGTATAGATACATAGAAACATATTGTTCTTTAATATTTAATTTCATTTATTTTGTCTTCAAAGAATCCAAACAGTAACATTTTACCGTATTTTACATTTATTTACTAATTGAACCATATTTCTAAAAGCTCATCCATTAATCGTTAGCTGATAATAAGGGACACTCATTACAAAAAGCAATTCGGTTACTAAAAAAGTAAAATGAACAAGAAATATTTTTACAAAAAAAGCGCCACAACCAAACTTGTTCCATTTTTAGTTGTTTAAATCTTTAATTTGATATATGAACAATTTATCCGATTTATTTCGGGGAAAAATCTGACAAGCTAAGTTTGAAATTGAACATCAGCTTGAAAAGGAATCCTCATTATTTGAAACTTTGGAGAAAAAAGTGTTATTGAAAAGGAATCCTCATTATTTGAAACTTTGGAGAAAAAAGTGTTATGAATTTGTCAGATCCAAAATCTGAACCGAGAACTCAAGATGCGTACCTGTATGAATGAGTCGGTTAGTCTTTGCCAGTGGACTTAACCGCTCCGCAATGGGATACGCTCTCAGTATACAGCTATCTCTAATTTTTAAACGTAAATCATCAGCTGAGAAGGTTATATTCCAGTTTATTGTGTGTTTATTGCCTCCCAAACAAGACTCCACTCGGCGCCACTAATTGACTGTGCATGTACATTCGTTTCTAACCCATGCTCCGTTAATTTTTGTATAGGATTGAATCGGATTTTCCAGATATTTCTTTTACTTTATTTTAATTTTTCTCTGAATTCCCTTTCTTCCGATGTGTATGCTACCGCAGCACTACTATTTCTTATCGTTGTCTGGCCTCTCTTCTTCGTATCTGCCTAGAGTTGTGGTGCGAAAAATTAAAGTCACTACCAACTGGATCACCAACGTAGGAAATAACAGCATTTACAACAGGATTAAAAAAAACAATTGATGTTAAAATACATCAATATTCAATAACATTTTTCTTTCGATAACATTTATTTCGACTAATAAAAGTATTATACAAGTAAATTGAAGCATAATATAAAGGTGAAGTCAGGGCCATTGAATAAAATATAGATCATAACAAAACTAGTTGTGTCTAATAGAATACATAATGTCGCGAGGTTCTACAGTATGCAAGTCTAGACAGGTAAGATATGCATCTCATATTTTCACATTTTCTCATTTTAAAAATGAGACAGTTAATGTTAAATAAATGTTTTGAGGCTAGACCAAATTGGGGGGGGGGGGCAAGGTCTTCGTGGTTAACCACGCTAAAAATATGAATTAAGAATAATGGATGGTTTACGTTGGAAATTATTGTTGTAGGCCTACTGTCATCAAACAAGTTTCCTTAACAATAAACACAGAGAGCCGAAAGGAGCCGAACGGCAAATCTAAACACCTCGATCTACCCGATTGCTTCCGAGCATCTCAACATCTGGAAATTATCTGAAATTTTTCTGGTATAAAGATACAAATACATATATTGCAGTTTACGCACTGATCCTACCTAACAAAACTCCGTATAGGCCTATACGATTTTATACAGATTAAACGTCTAAACTTTTAAAGATGTATTGTCACTTGAAATTGAAAAAAAAAATCACCAACACTAACTTTAAATTAACCTTCTCATTTTGTAGAAACATCACAGTTTGGAACACGAGAATAGAAATTATTGTTTAAAAAGTGTTTAATACGCCTTTTACATCAACAAATGGTAAAAATTATAGAGGATTCCAGCCTTTTTATGTTTTTTTGCTAATTTCTAGCATATAATCTTTCAAAAGTAGGTGTAAATTTTTAAGTATTGCAATTTCTAGAGTCATGATCCTAATGTATACATTTCTTCAATATAAGCAAGTTATTTTCAAAATATTTTTTTTTATTTTTCGTGTGACAATACATCTTTAACAAAGATTAATTTATAATTTGTATAGAACTGTCACTATTATAGGCTAATGGTATATAAAGTGTAACTCAATTCCAAGAATCTTACTAACATTGTAAGTATCAACCATCATTATTACCTTCGATCCCATTTATGGTTTATTGTCGATGCCTAGTGACCAAACACACTTAATTTGCTACTGAATCTCTGGTCCATTGGCTTCTATACGTTTTAAGTACCGAATACAAAGCAATTAAATACGGTCATCCGTGATTCAATAGTCGTCGCTCATAGTCAATAAGCACGAAATTTAAAGTCACGTTATTTTATTTGGTCATCTACTTAATAGCGGAATATAAAGGAAGTACATCGTATTAACATGAAAGACTACTGAGACGACCCGTTATGATCTCTTAAGAAATAAACTCATCTTATATTTTTCTGATTTAGATAATTACCAAATGTATAATCAACACGGTAATCAATATTATTATATATTGAAACATTGTCGAAAAGATCCGATAAGACAATTCAGATTTAATTTTTTTTTTTTTGCTTTTTTAATTTTTTTTTTTTGCTTTTGATAAAAAATAAAGAAGTAGTACAAAGGTCTACATAAAAAAAATCATCATCAGCATCATCGTTATTATCATCATCATCATCATCATCATAATCATCATCATCATAATCATCATCATCATCATCACCATCATCCATCATCCATCATCATCCATCATCATCCATCATCATCATCGCCGCCACCGTCATCGTCGTGTGTGTTGTTGTAGTTTTATTAATTATTAACATTGATAATTAGTAAGATCATAATTGTTTAATCGGAAAATCCCCAAAGCATAGATAATAATTATAATAACTGCTTGTAATGTACAATAAACTAATAAAAAAAAAAACTCGTGTAAACGAAGTCAACAAATTCACAAAATAATCAGCCTTTCTTATTACAGTTCTTCTTGATTTTGTTTATGAATAGATTTATGTATACAATTAACCCTAATTCTATCAATTATTTATCGAGACTACCAATCGTTGACGTTGTTATGTAAATACTAATTAAAAAACATCATTAATGACTGAGTCTGTGGAATATATTTTATGTTATGGTCTATTAATAGATATTGATGAACTTTTCTTACATCTAAACATATAGACTTACTGTACATTAGACTACACACCCACATCTCTGCTAAAATTCGAGACTTGCACGAGTAGCCTCCGAGAAGCCAAATGTATGTATATTTGGGTGGTGTGTTAATATGCATACAAAGGCGTATAGGGGTCGTGAGAGTGGCCCAGGATGAGTTTTGTGTATGAAAATTATTGCACTGATTGAAAAAAAAACAACATTGAGTATGTACAGGGGTAGGTAATTACCAAAATTACAAATAGAAACAAGGGTGAGAGGGTGGTCAAATTATGCAAAAAAGATGTATATATAGGCCTAATTGTTAAATGCCCCCTTAGCCATAATAAGAATAAATCAAACTATTAAAGATGTATTTTCACTTGAAAAATACATATACAAATATTGAGCGGCGCTGTACCTTGGTGTTTAGCATGTTTTTCACACAATTTTCTTAAGGGACTAAAATCCGTTGAGAGCTATGCTACACGGTTTATAACATCTAGTCTTTCTTTGAATACTGTATTTAACCTTCTTTAATGATTTATCTATGATTTAACAGTGTTAGCGGCAATTTCGATTTATATTATTAATGTATTATTTACTTCTAGCCGCGTCCTTCCAGAATTATCTGGTATTTGCCCTGTTTGGGCATCATTGTGTGATAATGTATTTGACGGTTGTTCGAATCTGTTCAACCATATAGCCTCTGTGGTCTAATGGTTATGACGCTCGCCAGGACAGCGAG
>JAOTQE010015365.1:0-10866 GCA_025631205.1 Nesometra sesokonis | reverse complement strand
AACTAACCTACGCCTCAATAATAATATTACTCTCCTGTTCAAACACATGTACAAGTTAAGGATTAACTTCTTGTTACCTATGCTGTGCGTAGCTTTCCGCGTCTTATTGTCGGATCGACTTGTTATGTCACACTTTTTTTCCCAAAAAATCTCTTGGACGCCATCACAAATTGAAATGGCAAAACCACGGATATATGTTTTTTTAAAAATCTTTTTGACTAATTAAATATTGATAAATATATTACGAACTACTTTTAATAGTATGACAACTAATTTTACACTGGTTTGTAAAATACTCAAAATGTATCAATTCAGGCTGAATTTCAATATTATCCAACCTCATGGAAGACCCATATTAAAATTTAAATGAACAAATAAGGCATAATGCTTCGTATATGCCTATTTAAAGTTAAATAGTACAAAAGTCGATTTTTTAATGATCTCGAGTTGAGCTCGTTCGTCCTCATGACCAAATTCTCCATCAAAATTCTACCTACGTAAACATGAGGCCTATGGAAAACAGAGGCCTACATGAGCTGCCAAATGACATGATCGGACTTGCCGACCATCAGGCCCAAGACGATCAGGCCCATTGGACGATCGGTAAACTGTGTCTGATCATCAGTGGGCCCTAACATCTTTATTTGATCAATGTGTGGGTTAAGTGATTATGTGAAATTTGGTAAATTTATGGCATTATAGAACATTTTTTAACTTTTTTAAATGAACAAGTAAATAAATATAGAATGTTTTTGTTTTATTAACACAAAAAAGTGATGTTTGCAATGAGTTTTTAATAAACTTCGAGTTGAGCCTGATTGTCAACATGATCAGTGGCCCGATATTTCTACATGGACCCGATTGTCTGGGTCCGATCTTCCATCAATCCTAATGCCCAATGAGAGGATTGATCATTGGAGGCCTACTTTTTATGCACATCGTGGTGCACACAAAAAATGTTGGTCAAGAATCCTTCATGTTAATTTAGTTTCTGAAAATCAAAAGCATTTCAAGTGAGCATGTCAAGAAAAACCATCATCTAAAATAAATCGTTTGAAATATAAAAAAATGAATTTCCCAGATATTATGCAGAGGTGATAAAGTAATGATTTTTTTGTGGTCTTCTTAATTATTTCGTTTTTCGTGTGTATTGTGTATCATCAATTATTCAGTTGTCAGATATTTATAAAAATATGTCCTTGCACCTTTTCAAAGTAATTATTCTTTAAGATTACAAATACCAACAGACTAGTTTTGTCTTAGATTTAATGACCTAGTAAAGCTGACCTTGTTAACCTAGTGATCTAGTAGGCTGACCTGGATGTAGCCAGTAATTGCTAGGCAATCTGTACACCTACAACAGAACCTGTGAATGCTACATGTAGGTGACTCAGCAACATGCTTTATATTTTTGTTTTATGAGAAGACTCATTTGGATATTATTTGCTTTAGTCCTTCTCACACAGAGCTACGACTTCATGAGGACCAAGGTGATCTGCAAGTTTTGAATGTGGTCGGGAATGTTTTCAGGTGATTTCACCACCATCCAACACATTCCCGATTGTATCAGGAGGCTGGTATATTAGAAGGTTAAGAAGAGGGAACTTTTTATGAATACACTTGGTCATACTCATTCGGTGATAGATCGGGATCAGATCTGGATAACATTGGGTCATAGTGAAATCTGTTGCAACACCATAGCTGAGTCTCCCAGGACCACGCTGACTCCAAGACGAGTTTAACAAGATCTTTCTGACTGCAACAACATGGAAGATTGTCCTGATCAACAATTAAAAACAGTGAGCACTGGAATGGGACCATGTTACGACCACTCAGGATTGTCCACAGCTGCCTTGGGGATCCTCCTACAATATTATCATGACCTCTATCACGACTTTTTTTTGTTCGATCGCCACACAAGGTCTTAGCTCGGTGTGAGAGGGGCTTTAGTGTCTTAGGCGACTACAATAGATATGTACATTAAGTGACCATAACTTGTAGAACTCATGAAAAAACATTTTGAACTGTAGTCCTACCTGAGTATGTAAGGTATGGTCATACAAATAACATTTATAAACCAGGGTTCTCACCAACAAGTCAGGAGCGGTGGTCGGCGGGTGGGGGGACAAACCACTGGGGGTTGACCCCGGAGTAGTGGAGTCGAAAATATTTAAATTTTATTAATGTGGTTTATTTTAATTAGATGTACATTTTGGATTAAATTTGTGTCTGTCTTTTTTTCATCATTATAATTTACTTTGTTCAGTGAATTAATAGAACAAGAAATAAAAAGTATTTAAATGCCAGGACTAGGCCAACATTTTAACTGTATACCAACAAGGCACGTCATGTCTACAGAGCACTCACTCACTTGACATTTTAGCCTAGGCCTAGCTAGAATTTACCTTACTGAAAACTACCTTTTAAATAGTTTACAGTACATGGATTTCAACCTAATCATATACTCCCTCAGTATTTCTCACACAATGTAAACCATTTAATAAATTGTTGCCTTAGCCACTCTGCTGGGTAAATAGTGGTAGTCGGCAGCATGGGAGCGCTGGTCGGATTTTTTGAGTGGTGGTCGGTCCCGACCATCAACGACCACCGTGATCAGAACCCTGACATTTATAAACAATATAGACTTTGGTATTGACATTGATTCCATTAAATTACAGATAGAATTACAACCAGGAAGTACATATCTATGTTTTATACAGTCTGCAATCATTGTACTGATATACTGCAATAAACATTCACTTCACTCAGTCAGTTTTGTGTTTTCTACATCAAAGTTGCAAATAAATAAAAGACTTTAAATTTGGTGAAGACGAGAGGCTCATCCAAGATGATGCAAATCCTTGTAGCTTACCTGGATGATTGCAGTAAAGTATTAAAGAACCATAAAACACTATACCCAGTTAAAAACCAGAGCCTTGCCCTATGCTTGGCCTGTTATTAGATCCTAACATGGAATACAACCTGCTTAAATTGTTTTATTTACGTTGTCGCTTTCTCAAAGATTTTATTTTATAACATTTGGCTTGGTTTACAGTTACAGTGATATCAATATCATTTTTTTATGCCTCGCCTCAAAGCAGATACAAACAAGATGAACCGGCAATACAGAGCAGCAGTGTTGCTGTAGCATATACTTCGAGAAGATAATTGAGAGAAAAAAAACTATCAAGAAGCTGAAAAAAATAAGCAACTAAATTAGAAAATATCCTTCTCGGTGACTGATTTACAATTACAAATTAGAGACATCTGTTAAATGAGAGTAACCCTTATGGGTGAAGCATTAAGGACAAGGATCTGACAAATTGATAACACTTAACTTTTTGTGTTACAAAACTAAATTAATCGGGATTCATTTTCAGGCTGATGTTCAATTTCAACCTAAGCTTGTCAGAATATTTTTTTTTTTTTCAGATTTGTTCATAATAAATTATACATTACAGTTTCTGAAATAAACACTTTTTTGTCAAACATATTTCTTTTTATCAGTTTTTTTAACTTTGAAGTCCTGCAATCAGTATTAATATTACTTTAAATGATTTTAAGCTGATCTTCTATTTTGTTATGTATCTGGCCTAGGCTATTTATACAGTATCTGTACTGAGGGAGTCCATGTAGGCTAGACGAATCATCATGTCATAAAAACAGTAAAAGCCCTTTACAGTAGTCTTAGTGCATCACATTTGTAAAAATCCAGGAATGTCCCAATTTTGCTCTCTTCAGAATTTTGGGTAGAACTAATTACAATTTTTTAGAAATTACTCCCGCCGGGTCGTGATCATTTCGAGCCTAAGCCTAGCCTACATTTGATCGAGTCGCTAGGCTCACCAAGCATGTCCCGTAGGCCGATTTTGCACAACGAATTCCACGATTTTTCACCCATTGTCGCATAGAATACCAGTATTAGAAAAGTCTCCTTGAAAAAGTTGGAAATCATCGTGTTATTTTCGTCGTTAGACCTAGTTAAAAAATTGTTTGCCATTGCCCATGTGACTCGTAATCTATCAACCCGGAAGCGAAGCACCACCAAAACTTTTTCTTTGGAATTTTTTGCGTTGATTCCTCTCAAATTGGATCTGTTTTATCGACTAGAAAGGAGGACATATTGGAACCGAAACTCATATAACAGATACATTTAAGCCTACATTTATTACATATATATCTTCGCATAGTGCCAAAATTATTATTTGCACAAAATAAACATATTTTTTGAACGACCATCTCATCTTAGTGTAGGCTACCCAGGGACCTTAGCGGAGATCATCGTGAGGGCGAACGACAATGCAAAAGGCCTAGGCCCCTAGGCCTACACGTGATGTGTATTTTTACTGTTTTGTTGTATTATTTATTTATGTGATTCGTGAATAATTGTAAACTAAACAAAAAGAAACAAGCGAATTATATATTGCATACTATGCATTGTCATTATCATATGTTTTGTCAATCGTTTTTTACAAATAAAAATCTTCGAGATTTTCGCGAACATTGTGTCATCACGAAATTTGCGAAAATTAAGGCCACATAAAAATTTAGGGCTTTACAGTATTTGAATTAAAACAAAGTAATTATTAGTAATGTTCTTTCATTTTGCTTTAGATTAAAATTGTGTAATATTGGAAGAGCAATACTTGATGATGGCGAGCTATAACGGTGCTAATACGGAGTCTGTGATAGTGGTAGGGAACACAGTGAAGCGTTCAGCAATACTCGATACAACACCAGATAATATTCAACTTATTAAAAAGGAGTTTGTAATGGGCAGAGTGATGACTAAGTTCTTTCAGAAAAAAAGACCAGAAAAGAGAACATTTCAAGTAGTGATGGAGACAAGGCAACTGATTTGGCAACGTCAGATGGGTCGTGTTGAGGGATTCAGTAAGTATGATTAGGTTTTTAATGATTTTTGATGATGTCCTGGATCGAAAATTGGGCAAGGCATATTGTTTTCGTCCTGTCCATCTGTGTGTTTGTCTGTTTGTTAATGTTAACCTTCTCCATAGAGATTGAATAAAATTGTATTTGATTATTAAGTATGTTACAGCTATTTTTTACAACTTTTTTCGTGCTCGCCATTTTGGGTGAGTGGCTTAAAGTTTTTACTGCCTTAAATTTTTACTCGCCAAAATCATTTTACTTGCCCTAGAAATTCCCCATTTTCAATAGACTGACTAGTAGTGTTCTCCCAATTGGAAATTTTATACTGGTAGATTTTCAAAAAAAACATGACATGCCATGTCCAAAAAGCATTGTTGGTTTTGGCCCTACCCCAAATATCTGCAACTAACTATAGTGTTAGGTCTCTATGAACATTCCTGTATTCTCTATAATACTAAAAAGTAAAGGACGGAAAAAAATAGATAGATATTATATATAGATATATATTATTTTTCAATAAACAAAATTTTTTCTGGTAAGTTGTTATTTTTACTGGTAAATTTGAAGGCTACAATTGTACTTGGAGGAACACTGGACTAACTAGTAACTATAGAATGGCAAAGTACACAAACAAACCTTCACATTATAATTGCAGAAATACCAAGTCTCGCACAGTCTTGTGTATTCTGTGTCAGACTCGCACATTTAGTGTCTGTCTTACGATATCAAACATGGCGCCCATTTTTCTCATGCATTGGAACCCGACTAGAAAAAAGTAGCATTATTTGCTAAACTATAATAATGAGGAGCATAGCTCAAAGGATTAAAGTGATAGTTGCAATTGAAGATATATTTTTCTTTTGTCTTTAATATGTAAAAATAGTCTCTTAAGAATGCACCAGATCATAGGTCACTAAGTGGTAAAATTTAAAAAAGCTCCCACCCAATTGAATGTGATGTCTCTCCAGGGGCAAATCCAGGATTTTGTTAAGGGGGATGCAAATGTAAAAGTATAAAAATTAAAAGTGGGTCAAGGGGTGCTTTCTCAGGAAAAAGTTCTCTCTTAGATGCCCGCAAATGAGCTTTCCTGATGGTATCTGTTGATGACTTTTAAGTTTTACACAAAGGTTCTCCATTTTGAAAAAAAGTATGGTTAAAGGAATATTGTAAGTTTATTATGCAGTGGCGTATCTATTAGGAATAGGATGTCAGTTCACACCAATTCAATTCCAACAATTTGTGTTGAAGCTCAAAAACTTTGAAATACTGAAATCTGGATATTAAACTGTTACAGTATAGGCCTACACTTTATTCCTGGTCGCAGATCTTATTTTGAAAGTTGAATGATCAAAAAAAATCTATTTTCTACTATTTCTTTTAATCATTATTGACAATATGAAGTAATAAAAAGGGTACTTTTATTTGAAAGATGCATCTATCCTGCCAACAACATTGTTTGGCTGAAATGTGAAAATTGTTATTTTAGAAATAAAAATACTAGGTGATGATGTTATGGAGGAGCTGAAGCACGTTATGATTGGCACCCAGAACCTAAACGCCATCATGGATGGGGCAAGGTTGAGAAATGTGTAGAATTTATTCCTCATTCTTTCATTTTGTCAATTTCCGGCAGAATCCAACAATTTTGTAAAGTATTTTGTAAAGTAGGGTGGCGATGCAATCATTTTAGGATACAGAATATCCAATTAATGCTCAGATGCTCTCAGAAAAATGAAATATTTTTACTATAGTCCCACAGTTTGTGCAGATGTGGGAACATAATAAACATCTAGAGGGCATGTTTTACCATTGAACAAACCCCTACCTACATTTAATCTTTAAAATAGGGACTACGACACATTTAGATGGTCGCAGATATCTTCCTTTTTATAAATTCAGCATTTTTTCGCAATTATAGCATGACTGTGATCTACCGAACTCTACTTTCAATAATGTATTGGCATTAGAAGACCTCCACCCCATCCATCCCTTCAACACGCGCATGCTTAATACACTCATTCACATCAAACATTAGGATGGGGCGAAGTTGAAGAGTTCCTATCCATATTGGGAATATGGCATGTGACTCTATATTGATAAGAAATGACATAATAAAAGTGGTCTCGTTAGTTACAAAGCGGCGTCACTCGAACAGTGGCAGATTTTTTTTCAATGTCAGGGGGGTTCGTCCAAACCCACGAACCCCCACTGGATCCGTCCTTGCTTTCTTCGATGCCCATGCACAATACCAACTGTTGTGACGTAATTACAGTGGAATTTTTCAGCTCAACAACGCTGCATGCACAGTATTGTACTGATTGATTTCATTGATGGGATATTCCAATGCGAGATATTATTATTAGTAGCGTATACAAAAAATACCTGGATATCCATGGAGGAATCCAAGAAGCAAATGAAATATTATTGTTTCGCGAGAGCGTAGTAGGCTGGCTAACAGTACAGTGGTAAAATATTCCTTCTAGGCCCAAGCTTTATGCTATGTAAGCTAGGCCTAGGCTTAGAAAACATGTCAATAACAAAAAATATGGAATATTGTAAGTACCTTGTAAAATAATTTATGTAAAAAAACTTAATCAGAATCTAAAATTTTACTCTCGCCCAATTGGATGAGTTGGGGCTTAAAGTCACTCGCCAAATATAGACTTGACTCGCATTGGCAAGCAGGCGAGCGTTAATTTTCCACCCTGTTACTTTCTATAATAATTTGAGTTAAATTACAGTTTTAGTTTAACAGTGAATAAGTTCAAGCTGAAGATGAATTAACCTTCAAAATATTATACAAATATGTTTACATTGAGTGATGATAATGACAGTGATTATTTGATAAGATAACATAAATTTAATAAAAGAACTGTGTGAAAAATGCCAAGTAATTATTATAAATCTGCTACATATCTACAGGCTTCACTGTGCGGAAGTTGTTTTCTTCCTCCTTTCGGCTGTTAAACTTTGTAACTTTTGTCAATTAATACTTTCAGTTTTGATATTTATTGATTTGATGCATCAATAAAAACTATGTGTCATCTTTGTCAAATCATTTCTATCGTGGTGAAAATGATTTAATGTGTGTTGTCCAGCTATTTATTATTATTACATCATGTTTTTTTTCCTTCTAATTGCTGCCCCTCAAAAAAAAAGTTTTCTTTAAAAGAAAAAGTAACAAGTATGATGTAGGTATTTTTAGAGAAATTAATTTTCTGGGAATTAAAATGGTTTCCCAGAGAAATGGCGATATGAAATTGCACAGCAAGTCAAAATGAAAAGATTAAGAGCTTTGTAGATTTGGTGATAGGAAATGGACATGGTTTATCAGAAGAAAATATTTTAATTTCTGAATGAATGAATCCTGCTAATCTTGGTTCAAGACGGTGATTCGGTTTGATTCACGAAAAGACAATGAAAAGGCACCCATTGCGTTCCATAGCAGGTGAATTGCCATATATTTCTGTTGTTTGAATCTCCGTCTTGGCAAACACTTCAATGTCACATGATTTCCTACCATCATTTCATGGGCATATAATTATCCGCTTGCCTGGTTTCAGTTGCATGTGATTGGCTAATTCACTCGAAAAAGGTTGAATATGCATGTATGACAATTACCGGTAGATTCATAAAGTTTAGGCTTTTTCCCACAAGCGATCGACTGTTAAAACATATTGTTTGTGGTTATCTAGCCTAGCCTTATTCTCGCACCATTGTCATTAATTCGTTCTAAGCCTATCTAGTTAAACCTAATATGTTCTCAGACTTATCTCGATCAGTGAACACAAGGCCCTAATTATTGTACAGTATTGTATTGTATCTCAGGCTCTCACTGGAATGTCAACATTCGTGGTTCAAAAATGAGAACCTTTGATTGGTTGACTCTGTGGCCTAATTAGCTAAATACGGCACATTAATCATTACGTCATGTTGCCCGGTGCTCTACTAATATTAAACACTTAAAATATAGTATACAGGCTTGGGGCAAGTCTAGAATCCTGCTTTCACAGGGTATTGCTTAGCCTGGAAAACATCCAAAATAACAAAGCAAACCCTACACAAACTCATCGATAGTGACAGAATCTTGTAGTGTATGACTTCTTCAATGGAAAAAAACATTCATTTTATGATCATTAGAATTTAGAATGTATTGTTTGGGTAAAATGATGATTTTGTATAAAAAAAAAACTTTAAAATACACCACAAATCTCCAGAAACTGCAAATAAATCATGTAATTGGGTGTTTTTACTTTGGACATTAGAATACATAAGAGATCACATCTTCAGTGAACTACAGTACTACGGCTTTTATAAGCAAAAAAGCTTCCCAAGTCATACCTTCCTAAAAGCTGAAACTTTGTATGTTCTTTGTTATGTGCAGATGAACCGCTGGGAATATTTTACATTGGCTATTAGTAATATTTTTGTAAACATCTTTTTTTGTCATTTTTGCATGCTAAAACACTATGCTAAATTATGTATGAATAATTATTGTAAATGAAGTCACCTTAAACTTCCGGTTTATATTGTTCCCTTCAATATAGTAAATACATGCGATAGATAGACATGGGGCTAACATCCAGTTGAACCTGTCGAATGCATTCAGATAAGCAAGCAAATTGGCTGGGAAGATAATTTGGGCCTACAACAAGCCAACTGAACCCTCGAAAAAGTCGAGAGACTGTAAAATCAAAACGATTATCTGAGCCATTTGTGAAGACATAAAATCACAAAATAGAAATTTTAATTAAACTCGCTGAAATGTTAAAATAAAAGGGAAAGTATATCATCATAGAATAGGCTAGGCGTGTACCTCCATGGGTACAGTACGTTTTTTTTTCTGTTCTATCACAGAGGTATCTGTCTATACCTGCCAAACCTACCGGTTTAGGCGGTAGGTTACTACTTTTTTGATCTTCCTACCGCCTACCACTTTTGCATGCAAATCCTACCGCTTTTTGAAAAAATTATACCAACAATTAAAATGTATATCAGATGTACCTTAGAATGGACAAGAAACTCTCAAAATATGTACCAAATTGGCAATAAAAAAACCATTCAAATTCAGCCAAATTTCCTCCAGCAATCGCAGTTGGGACAAAATGACATTCTTTTTGCTCAGCAACTTAAAATTTGAGAATGGAGCACTGGTGCTTGGAAACCATTTTGATGGGGTTTGCTATGCTTTTTTGGAGGTTTGCAAGGTTTAGCAATACTTCTTCACAAAAAATCATCATTTACCCAATCCAGTGGTGATAAAATAAAATACATTTTTTTTATGGAAATACTAATTGAATAATATACTACATGATTCAGTTAGAAACCATTTTGATGGGTTTGCTATGCTTTTTTGGGGGTGTGCAGGGTTTGGCAATACTTTTTCACCATAACAAATCTCATCACTTTTTCATAGTAAGTTGTACATTCTGATGTGAAAAATGACACAGGCTTATAGTAGGATGTAAATTGAAATATGAAATTTTACTAAAACTAGGGGGTGGGCTTATACTCGAGCATGGTCTTGTACTCGGATGAGTACGGTATTTGTATTTTAGCACTATTCTTTCTTTCTTTCATTGCCTTTTACTATGCTGGCCTTTATTCTGAGTATTAAAGAATAAGGAAGTATTTGGACTGATAAATACTTGTGTGTAATTATACAATCTTTTTTTGTTTGCCAATGTCTGCTACAAGATTCTTAGTATAATATAGATCTTTCTAAAATTCAATTAATTTTTTTGCATCTTATTGCAAATATTTTATCTACAAGGACAAAGCTTGCAGAATTTTGTAAATTTTTTTTGTCCGTTGGGCAAAGTTTTTAAATCATCATTTGCCACAAAATAATTTCACATCAAAATGAAGCTAATTTAAAGCCTGATAACATACTGAGGAAATTATTCCGCTAGCTTTGATGGTGTTCATGCGATATTGTTTTGAAAATAGATAGGGGATTTCCCAAAGATTTTC
>JAOTQE010015354.1:0-10866 GCA_025631205.1 Nesometra sesokonis | reverse complement strand
TGGCGGCCATTTTGAAATCCAAGATGGCGGCCATATAAGGGGCGTGCAAAAGTGCTTCCATCAATTTTCTTGAATGAAGCACTCTAAGCAACCTGTGTGCCAATTTTCATGATTTTATCCGGAAGTGCACACTTCAGTCACTAAGGTCCCCTACAATACAGCGACAATTGATCATTGTATGCCTATGTCTAGTTTTTGTGTACAAAGTTGTGAGCCCGAGAATCGTTAGTTTATAATATGTATCTATGTGTAAATATATAGTAAATGGCCTCCGATGACTTATAAAGAAATATGATAGAATTTAATTGAATTAATAACCGAAACATATTATCATAAGTAATCGCCTGCTGTATTTCAAGTAATTTGGACTACTAGCATATTAAATGCTGAAAAGGCCAACATCCAAACTGGTAAGCTAACCAAATGACCTAACCACATTGTTTAGATATTGCCTGCAAACTTAAAACTATTGTAACTTGAAAAAATAGAACCTAATATAAATCGATCGCGAAGGGGACCGACGTATAGTTCCGATTGACGGACCATTCAATTAAATGACAGATACACATTAATAAGAACCGATCTGCTAAATTTGACTACTGTAACTTAAAAAAAAACAAATCGCATATTAAAAATTAATGGAACTAAATAACCGAACAAACGAACAAACCACCAACCAACCGCCCGACAGACTAAAGATGTGATGCTATCTAAATCAATATTCAAGTAGAAGGCACTCCGAGATTTCATGCCTATGACCTTGACCTTTGGCCCGCCTCTTACAGCCACAATTAGATAAGAAGCAAGTTTGGAGTCATTGTGACTACTATGCCAAAACTAGATGATTACGAGAAATTGACATATCTCTCGACCACGAACTTGACCTTTGACTCTCCCCCTTTAAATTACGGTCAAAGCATGGATTTTCATAAACGTAAATAAGACACAAGTTTGAAATTTATGTGACAACTTTGCCAAAAGTTATGGCTCATTATGGTAATTTGACCTTTTGCTCGTTATCAATCTTTGACCATACCCCTTCAAATTACGGTCACATATTGGCGTGGACTTTCATACACAGAAATATGAACCAAGTAAGAAGTCTATGCGACAACTATTCCATGGCTTATGGCTGATTACGTGAATTTGATCTTTTGCTTGACAGTGAATGTCACCTTTCCCTTCCCCTTCAAATTATGGTCATAAATGACGTGGACTTTTATACAATTAAATATGAATCAAATTTGAAGTCTACCGTATGTGACAACTGTTCGAAATCTTGTGGCAGATTACGTTGACCGCTTGCTCGTACTTTGACCTTGGCGTCTAACCCTGTCCCTTCAAAATTTAATCACTTTGAGATCTTTAGTTATGAAACCTTGTGGCCAAGTTATAAGAGTTTTGACAAAAAATGTGGCTTGTAGGCTATTCTCAAACAAACACAAACAAATTAAATTAGGCCTATCCTTATTCCACAATCATACGTTCGAAAAAAAAAATCAAGTATATGCATGTGTTATCTTTTTATAGAGAAATAGTTCATCGATTTAGGTTCCCCAGCACCTTTCATGCGTGTTACGTATACTCTATTGTGATATCATAAAATAAGCGAATTACCCCAGTTGAACTGGAGGCAATATTAGATGAAAAATTAACAGCTTTTGTGTTATCAGGAGAAAATCAAATATATCACCAGTCAGTCATAATTTAAACTCTCCAGCACCTCACTAATGCCCATATTCAGTTATTACATACTGTAATAATCTAATTAGCATGAGCCCACTCATCACTAATGACAAGATAATGTTGGGTATACGCGCAAAAAATATCGAGCAGAATTATCAATTGCATAATTCCCAACTTAAATTGAAATATCTAATGGTCTGCTGATTAAATGCTGTTGCAGGGCATCATTAAGGCATGAAGTAAATACGGAATCGTACCAACTTAGGTTCTTGTGCCTATTCAGTTATATTATATATTTGCATCTGGCCACAGATGTTGCCTGTGTGATACAGATTACTTGGGTTCGAAGGGTGCTGTTTGAATCTTCAAATTCTTTCTAAAACAGGAACAATTTAATGCTCTCAGATGGTAACATGATTATGATTGGTGCAGTTTAAAAACATTTTGTAATAATGCACTATAGTAATGGATTGGCGCACGTAATATATGGGAAAGGGTGAAACTCTACCTTGATGATATTTGGTCTGGGGAAGAGACGCCCCTGCACCTCGGTTCCGCCATGTTTTGGTGAATCTGCCTTTTAGGATAAACTCTGAAATGTTGGAAATGTTCTTCAATAAATTTTAATTGGTTTTACAGCGATACACAAACACAGGAAATGTATAATTACTTTGTTGGATATTATTTGTGTTTTCATATCTTTTTTAGTCAATGATTGCATTAATTTTATAACCGTGAAAAGCTTAGAGATTCGGATAATTCCTAAAGCCAATCCTAACCATCTATGTATCAAGTGTTATTATCGGCATATTGAGTAGATCCATAAACTTCAGTGATTGTTAGTTCATACGCTTGGCACAGTGGTAAAGTAGACAGTGGCGTAAGTGTTTCATGTACGTAAACCTCTCTGGCTTGCAAACGAACTTGAATTATTCACTCGAGTTAGATAACGTGGTAATAAATATCATTAAGGATGTGATGTTTATCACATCTTTAAGCCATCCTAAACATTCTTATACCCTTTGGTACTTTAATATGTGGATCTTTTTATCTACACACTTCATAGTATTATTTTTTTATTGAAAAAAAAAACATTCGAGGCATGATTCGGCAAAACCAACGAGTTGTAAGAAATTTTAGTTGTTTAAACCATATTACTCTTTTCACAAGCTTTAGAATGAGGGGTCAGTTATCAAAAATCGAACATTTATAACTGACGTTATTGCACAAAATATGCACACATTTCCTTTGTATTTGTGTTGATATTTCCTGTTGTTTATTTTATTTTTTAATAACTTCCTGTACGACAATTTGACGGTTTTGCCACGACTAGCCTCATTTATACAGGATAATATAATTCAGAAAGTTCAGAAAGTAAGATGTTAAAATTCGGTCCTGTCAAAAGAAATATAAAGATCTTAACATACAAAACTTAACTACAAAACAGACAAAATAGTTACGTTTAATATATAAAAAAGTGTAATTTATGAAAAAAACCCCATTTTTCTTATAATGCGATTTAAAAGACTTTGTTGGATCTGAACAGGTATTATATTCCAATCCTTTGCTCCTGGAATACTTAATGCAATATTCATGACAGTGCAGCTAGGCGTTGGAGGAATACGGTAACGTTCAAAGTCTGAGAGGATCTCATAGAATATCCATGTCGGTCACAAACCATTTCGATATTATTACTCAAACGTGGGATTTTTTAAAGTATGCCCATAGTTTGGAAGATGTTTGTAAATGACGACATTCGTAAATGAGAATGTTGACTACTTTCATAATGATTAAATACCAACATGTTTTACAGAGAGCTAATTGTAATAATTGGGAGAAATGCAATTGAAGCATGTAAATACACATACACTTTTAAAACTTTAGAAAACATATTATATAATTATCTCTAAATATTCAAGTTATTTTGTTGAATAAACACTTGTACAGTACTTTTGCAGTAATAGGCAATGTAGCATAACATGGTATACTGATACTATAAAACATGGAAAGCACCCTTTAAGCAAAATCGATTAATTAGCTCCGTCAACAGCTCCGTTGGCAAGGTTATGTTGGTTTTTTTTGTCTGTTGGTGTGTACATACGTGTGTGTGTGGGTGTGTATGCGAGAGTGTCTGTGAACAGCTTACATGCTACAATTGTCAGCAGAATGTCTCAAAACCAGGCCAAAATCTTTCCATAGTCTCGAGTTTACTACATTTTTAAAGGGTTTTTCAATCAGGCTGCCCGAGTTAAATTCCGACCTTTATACCTTTTTTTCATTAGGCCTACCTTAATTTGTTAGCATGTTTCTCCGTTTTTGTTCATTTGGCCTACCCTATTTTGTTACCATGTTTGATCTTCTTTCGCATCATTATTTATTTACAGTACCCATATTTCATTGGGTGAATTTAAACGGACGGTATTTAATTAATAATAATAATTGATATCTTACGTGATGATCGGGAAGTTTAGAGAGCACTTGATTGTTCCTTTGTACAAAATTTCTTAAATTTACTTGTTTCGGAAAGCGGATCGGTATAATGATTATCAAGCCGGCAGTGCCCGGTTCAAACCCTACACCCCGACGTTAGTCGTGCTCTTTTCATAGATTTATTAATGACGGCTAGATAGTGAACTTCCACAAAATAGATAGCCCAAGTGCAGTTCCATGTAAGCACCTACTATTATTATTCCAGAGACCAAAAAATCCAATAGTGTTACCGTCTAACCATAGATATATTATTTACGGCTAGAATGTGAACTTCCACAGAATACACAGCCCAAAGTGCAATTCCATGGATGCACCTACTATTCCGCAATTCAACCAATCAAATCGTGTTACCTTCTAACTTTGTTGCTACGTCAAAATTGCGCCCAAATCTTTCATAGACGTTTCAAATTTATTAATAAATGAAAATAAAATTAATCCAAATATAAGGACATAAACAACTTCGACAACATAAAATATGTGACATATGTAAATAATTTGTATGACAAAATTATGTTAAAAATACAATAATTATAAAACAGTTATTATTATTTAACTTACATGTTTATGACGGAGGTTGACGAAATTAAAATAGTAGGCGCCTACATGGGACTGTCATTTTACAGTGTTAAGATCACCATCTAGCCTAAATAATATATCTATGGCTCTTTTCAGTGTTTTATTGCCGTACTAAATGTACTTCATACCATACTATTGGTTGTTTTTCTTCCATTTTTTAAAATTGCGGTACTATTACTTTTTAGGTCTTTGGAGAAATTTATACAGCGCAGAATTAGGACGTTGCAGGAGGGATGCACACTCGGAATACCATCTACCTAAAGCATCTTTTCTACATTGGTGAGAGGTTTTTACAAAACCAATGTCGAACCTGTCGAATAATTGGAAATAAACTATACTGACTAGATTTCTCTGTTTATTAAAACAGACACATATCATTAATAATGGTAATTATTACTATTCAAAAGATCCAATATGACAACGTGATAACATTTTATGATAGGAAACATCATTAATCATAAAATTAATTAAGTCATTTCGACTTAACAGTATATTTGTTTGGTTAACCCTTTTCTGTCGTTCAGTTTATATTGTATTGACTAGGCGATTGTACTCTGAATGTTGGCATTACTCAATGTAGGTTTGCAATCATAACTAATATTTCGGTGTTTTCACCAAGAATAACACTTTATTTCCGGATACCTTTTAAAGATTACGCCCTTCTGGTGATGATTGGACAGTACATTTGGAAACAATTCCATAATTGTTTGCTACTGTTTAATCTATTCAAATTTGTTAAAGTTATTCCATGGAAAACAGTTTTTAAGAATTAAAAAATGCAGAAAATAGATTAAAATAGCCTGTAAAAAGAAAATTTATTCTTGAGAGACTTTAATTTCAAGTAGGTAGCCTATGTTGTGTTTGGGTACAAAAATTAACCTGTGATGCTTAATACGATTTTTTCCAACGTATACTATTAAGCGCATTAATAATTGTGAGTGACAAAATGAGTCGTGACATGCATTTTTGAGATATTCAAAATAATAGGTAGAAAGTCACAATTTTATAAAAATGAGACTTTTGTTGTTTTGGGAAGTTTATCACTTAAATTTTATAATTACAAACGTCCTGTTTATCTTTATTTACAATAAACATGAATTGGAACTACATTTCGTAAAGGCTGTTTTTCAAAAGCCATGGAAAAACAGTCAGGAAGTCAAAAGTTGTTTATCTTTAAAGCCAATTTTCTCAAAAGTGTTTCCATGTCTGTGCATTTCAAAATTATTTTTTTCTCTTGTTATACTCCACCTATGAACTTAATTCAAAAACGAAATAAAGTAATAATAATATGTTCTATCAGAAAACAACATTAACTCAATTTTGATTTTTTTCAACAACACAAATCATTTTGTGGTTACACCTGACAATTATATCGTTGCCAAGAACACATTAGTAAATAAAAAAAAACGACACGTCTGAATACCTTGCATTATCCTTGATTTTAAAAGTAAACCTTTTGATTGTATTATAACCTTTATTACCACGCTTATTAATTTATTCAATTCTAAATTGATTGAGAATGGGGCTATAAGATCGACCGATTGTTCATCCTTAAAATGTCATCATGATTTAACAGCTGCTTAAGGAGTATACTGAACTAGTTTTTCTATCTGAAGTATTTACTTATCCAGCGGGTTTCAGAAGGGATTTAGTACTACTAACGATTTCAGCCGTGTGTA
Organism: Nesometra sesokonis; assembly: GCA_025631205.1. Taxonomy (NCBI): domain Eukaryota; kingdom Metazoa; phylum Echinodermata; class Crinoidea; order Comatulida; family Antedonidae; genus Nesometra; species Nesometra sesokonis. The sequence goes on along the minus strand of JAOTQE010015354.1, from coordinate 4,435 downwards.
AATTACTAGAGTATAGTTTATTTGCGTTTGACCACATTTTCGCTTGTTATTCCTTGTATCTAGGAATTAAAAGATCTTACTTGTATCGTGGTTTGTAGAGGTTTGCTAACACGTAAAACATATATTAATGAGCCTGCTAAAACTTTTATTAGTTCGAGTATATCTCATCTTACGTTTTCATTCAAACATCTCTCAATTTACCAATATCCATGGAAACCAAAAATAAGGTGGTCGATGATGTTTTTGTGTGTAACCATTGTTATACGCAGGTTATAATGTTCCAAATCTGTACTTTATGACTTGATTTTTTAGCAATCTTCATATATCTGTCTAGAATTTCCATGAAACTATAAAATGCAATAAATATGTCTCGCAATGTGTAAGCCAATCGTACTGCATGATAAATGTACAGAAAGTGCAATGCATTTCTATGCACACTGATGATCATTTGTACCCTCTTAGATACTTTCAAACATCGGCATACGTCAGTTGATGTGTTGGTTGGTTCCAATTGTTATATTCAAAGTTTTAAGAAACGTGTGAATGGATGCAGTAAGGAAGTATAATGCATACTCCAAGCAATGAGATACACGCCATCGTGGCAGGATTCAATATCCCGACATAAATTATGTCATCATCAATGCTACTCAAGAATAACATTTTATAAGTATACAGGTAACTAAACATGTTTTTATTTAGAAATAATAAACAGGACAATTTTCCAAAAAAACTTTAGTGGATGCCTATTAAAATCCGTGGTCATTGTAATCGTCTATTATACAATTACAGTCGCACATATTTACGCTTACACTTCTTTTCTAGAAGAACTGTCATTATTTGGAATACACTGCCACAACCAGTTATATCTTCAACCAGTTTAGGACTTAGAGCAGCACTGGGCCAATCAGCTTAAACTTACGCCATAAAGAGATCTAATTACACTGAGGGGCCTATTACCAAAGTTATGCTAGGGTTGCTACTTCAGGAAGAAGTTCCTGGAATCAGGTAATCAAGTAATCAATAGTACAGTAATAGTGGTACTTTAAATGTTTGGCCTCTACTCTGTATAATCTACTTGGTGTTCCCTTCCATATTCTCGTTTTAAGGTTTGTATTCCGACTTGCAGTCCCAAAACAAAGAGTTAGGAATACACGGTTGGTGTCTGGCGATGGATAGTTTTATACCACACTTTAGTTGTTAGCTTTGTTAATATATTGTTATTTTGCTTTTGTAAGCAATAAAATAGGCCTAACAATAAATATGGCAGATTATTATTATAAATTTGAATACAAGTCAACAATTTAGAATTTTGAGTTTTAATTGGTTTGATTGTGGAAGGAGTCGGCCTTTTATCTGCTATTTCTTCAAGTTGTGATGGTCCAATTCGTTTGAAATTTAGTAGGCAGTTTCTTAGTAATGTGATTCGATTATCCGTTGCTTAGTTGGGCAGGCCAGCCGGTCGGTCTGCCGGTGGCCACTATCAGTCTTTCTCAATTTCTTTAAGATCTAATAGTCGTAGATTGAAATTCAATAATCTATGTTATCACATTGGCTAATAGATCAGTCAGTCAGTTTGTCTGTCTGTCTGTGGCTTAGTTTAGGAAATGATGTTTCTCTGTTTGTATTTTTAATTAACATGTACACTACGTCATATTTTAATGTTAACACTATACCTTAGTTGAACACCATTGTGGTAGAGCCAAGCCAAATAAGACATAAGTCGCAAAACTAGTTTTTTACAACAGGCAGAAACTACAAAGGGTCATTTTTTAAACATTTTGTTTATCTCAAAAACATAGAGTTTAAACAATCAAATTTCATACTACGTCAAAAATTGTCAGATATATGATAAAGAAATATTTAAAAAATGCAATTAAAATAACACTGCCTAGTCGAAGTACACTGGCAAGATATTTTCAAATGCAGTTTTTCAAAACGTACATTCTAAATGTTTGAACTTCGATTGGTCATAACTTTGAAAGGAAACATCTTATGAAACTGATTTCTCTTGTATGTTAAATATAATAATGTGTAGTTTCATAATTAATGCATGACTAAATTTTCAATTTTTTGACTTATGTCTCATTTGGCTTGGCTCTGTCACAATTTATGACTTGGTAAATTTGTTTGCACTTGTTACTATAATAAGTCTGTAAATTTACAGAAAGCAAATTAACTTACTTCATTCACAGCGTACATCACACCGTCACCTCTATAACATTATCTTCATAAATTCTACTTGCATATAGCAGATATTCTTTAAATTCATATTTACTGCTAATAACATTAGCTGCATTGGTCCTTCGAATGAGGTATATACATTGGTTCTTAATTTATTTAGTTACAACAGGGAAACGTTAAACTATTCCCTGGTTACTACAGGCTCATTTTGTGAGAAACTAGATGTATTCATAGGTGTAAAGTATCTTTTTATAATGGGAGATATAATAGACTACTATATTCAATTGTTCAAATAATGACTTTCCGTTTATCTGTATGTATACTTTGCAAGTTGGAGAAGAATTAGTTATTTGCGTTTATTGAAATATCTAAGATAGTCGGCATATTTCCTAATAATGTTTGCAACATTTGAGCACATATTATTCGGTGGGCTATAGCCTGGAGGTTAGCATATATTCCTACCACATCACGGGGTCTCAATTCCAATATTGGTGTTTGTATTATTGTCACCACTGCCACATGCCTAAGACTCAAATGAGTCTTAGCTTATTAGCATGATATAGTAAATTCATCCTGTAATCGGCAAATTTCTTGCTATTGGAAGTGGAAATAAAGAAGTGTATACAAACACATGTGGTAGCGGTTGGCGCAGTAGCTATGGTACAGAATCCCAATCGGGAGGTTGAGAATTCGAGACTCACTCACTTGCTTTTGCACCTGGTCAACACACTTCACTTACATTGCTTTAGCCTCTCCATCTGTACGATAGAAACCGGCGAAAGACAGGGAAGTAACCTGTGATGGACTAGCTTCACATCAAGGGTCGGTCACACTATCATCCGCTTCACACTACTGAAACTGGAAATAATAATAAGCCTTCATTTCGGAAAAAAATATTTACTTTTATACAAACATACCGTACATATTTTAAGCAATCATTTTTTTATAGCCTGGTATGTAAGTCTGCGTATCAATGAAATACAGAGGACTTGTCCCTTTAAATAAAATACGGATTTTACGACAACCAACTGTTAACTAGGCCTATTGTTTTCATTAATTATCCTAATATTTTCTGCGTATTTCGACCACTTACTTTCTCTTAATAGAACGTCATAGCTATTATACCGCCGCTCTGGTTAATGACGATTGCCTTTCAAAATTAAAGTCACTTTCGAAAGCATTTCATTATTTGTAATGATGTGTGCTTCAGTGATTAGTATTAAATGTCCATTTGCGGAAAGAGGTAATAGCAGTGAACATAATATTACCGTGCAAAGCTCATGTATCATGATACACAGGTTTGAGTAAATTCTTTTATGCAAAAATCGATTTAAACTGATACTCTCCTGTTTAATCATCAAGAAACCGAAAACAAGATCGATCCGCTAGTGTCTTTTTGTTACTTACCTAAAATTCTGTCGTCAAACAGAAAGATGAGGAGGTAAGACGAGTGAAATTGTACCATCTTACATTATCGAAGAGGCAGAAATTGTATTTAACTTTCTTAACTGAAAATAGACGGTCTGATAGAACAATTCATAGATGACATTAAGACGTATTGCTCCTAACCTTTCTGTAATTAGAGACGAACAAGAAATATCTGTTTCACGGAAGGAAAGAAGTGGTGGAAAACGAATTGAGTATCTTGTTCATTATGAATCGTTACGACTGTAGCCTACTTAACGTAACATGGTAGGTTTTTGTACAAATGCTTGACATTGTTTTTTATTAAAATAGTCAGACAAAATAAAGTGGATGGTTAGTGAGTTCAAATAAGCCACTCTAGCAGAAAGCATAATGTACGATAAATGTTTTAAGCTTATATTTTCATTTGTTAATTAGAAGACAGTACAATTTAAATGAATTGGCATCAAAACAATCAGTGTCGTTTAATATTTTCTCTCAATTAACTAGGAAAATTGCAGTTTTAGAGTTATTAAAATAGTATATTAATAAACCATAAATCCACTGTTACCGTTATATTAAGCTCTTGTTTAAGAACACAATAGTTCTTATTACTCTTAACAATTATGTAAAAAACTATTCTATCAATTGATTGATTTCTCCTAATGATTAAGTATAACTTAACTCCACTTCTAGAAAGTATGTTAGATCTATAACCCCAATTTAGACTATAGAATCGAAAAATGTTGACATATCCATCTATAGTAGTGATATATATATATATATATATATATATAATTTAAAAGGCAAAATACTGAAATAAAACACCAATGTTGCGGGTAGCGATGGC
>JAOTQE010015353.1:0-22426 GCA_025631205.1 Nesometra sesokonis | reverse complement strand
GAGAGAGGCAACGTGGATAAAGTGTCTTGCCTAGGAACACAAACAGTCGACCAGAGTGAGTCTAGAACCACCGACCTTGTGATTGGAAGCCCGAAACGCCACCGCTGCGCCAACTGCGAAGATAGCTGAAAAGACTCAAAATACTAAAATATAAATTACATAGCATACCTTGAACTTCTGTACCTCCAACCAAAATAAGATGTCATTCTCTAAATTGTCACCTCGCAGTGACACAAATTTACGCAACTGATTGCAAGTCATTGGGTTAAGCATGGCGTGGCGGAATGCTATGATTTCACGAGATGAGGATACCCACTTGCCTTCTAAAAGCTAAGATACAAACAAAATTATAAGTTAATGCTATTAATTAAAGGCAAGTTACACATCACATTTTGTGCCCCAAACAAATTTGTTATTCACACACAGAACTTCCTTTTACAATAATATGTGACATTTACATAGTGCTTATTACCAAGGCCTCTAAGCACTTCAAACTTCACAGGAAGTATTCCAAATAAGGCCAGCAACAAAATGCTTGCATCTATTTTTTTGGCCTCAACCTTTAGATCCATGTAAAGCTGCACCTCAAAACCTTATTCATGTTCTTATTCAGTGGCGTTGTTGTTGTTGTTGTGACCAGAGCTTTAAAAGTGTCTAGCACTAGTTTTGAATGGATTTATTTCTATGAGATTTTGTACAGATCAACTACAGGTAATGGCCCTTTTTAAGTGAACGTAGGGTTCCCCCTACACTTACAAAACAAAGGCGGGTTTGACCAAGTTCTTTTATACAATTAACCTGCTATACAGAAGATAGCTAAGAAATAAACAATAATAGATTTAATGGCATTTGACACACCAGTGAGCTGTCACTTTTGTTAACGGATTCCTGATAATGACATAATTTATGTCGCAATATATTGAATCCTGTCACGATGGCGTGTACCTCATTGCTTGGAGTATGTATCATACTTTCTTACATGTTAACTGAGGTTTTCATAATATGAGAATTTTTTGCTTAAGATGATAAGATGAAATGTGTACTAAGCAATTTTTGACAAATCCAGCCCCTGATCTTAAGAATGTATCCTTCAAAATAACACAAAATAATAAATGGTAACTTCTATGTACCTTATAAATTGCCATTGAACGCTTCTTCTTGGCAAGCAACAAATCATCAACAATATCATCCATCTTCAACATTGGCTTCATACGCTGATAAAATCCATCTGTAGCCAGGAACATGGGAAGCCATTTCTTTTGTATTCGTTCATGGACATACTTCTGAGCTTCAATAAGGATTGGGGTAGGGGGACGATCTAGAAGAATCTTTCCCCAGCCCCCACCAGCTTGCATTACCTAAGAATAAAACAAATCATAGTGATTTATGTTACTGTATAAATTTAACATCTGCCTGAGAATTGAGTTATATAACAAAAAATAAAATGAAGGTAATAATGGTGAATGAAATGAAAAAATGATTTTAATCCTGATGATGAAGGAAATGTTGATGGTAGTAAGTTAAACAATGGTGATGATGATGATGAGGATGATGATGATGGTGGTGGTGGTGATGATGACAATAATGATGATGATGATGATAATGATGATGATGATGGTGGTGGTGGTGATGATGATGATGATGATGATGATGGTGGTGATGATAATGATGATGATGGTGATGATGGTAATGAAAATAAATTGATAATATAAAATAATAATAATAATAATAATAATAATAATAATAACGTAATGATGATGTAATGGTGATGACAAAGCAGTTGATGGTAATGACCCTTTGAAAAAAATAACACCCTCAAATAAGGTGGGTCTACCATGTTAAATTACTAGGAAGATCTACCTAGAACAACAGAGAACTACCTAGTAAATAGCTGCCATATTTGTTGATGTTATTGATTCCTCAAGCTCAAAAGTAATTGATTGTCATGGTTTGAGTTTTAAAGGTATATTAATGGCTGTATTTTCTTGTTATGGGGTATTGTTGCCCATATCCTTGGTGGGCTCCCTTGGTAGGTTAATTGAGAGATTTATGGGTCTTAGTTACAATGGGATATTACAGATAGGTAGCAAGGTTGGTGTATGGTGGTTATTACAGTGTTAACCCTGTTAACTATCTATGTCTACCTTGGCACCACCATTATTTACCATGTCAACAGGGTTATTTTTTTTTCAAAGGGGATGATAACGCGTGCCAACTTTCATCTGTCCATTATAAGAGACGAGTCCACCGGTACACCAGCCTAACCAATAACTAAAAATAATTTGGTTCTTTAAAGTGCATGTGAGCTAATGTTCATGGTTGTGAGTCCCTGCCGATAGTGTCAAAATTATGGTTTTCCCCGTTTATACCTTTGTGCATCGCCCACTTACCAGGTGCTGTTGCTGTCGGGTGGCTGGGCTGTTAGGCCCGAAGAAGTACTTTTTGTTAAGGTAGCGGATTTTGATATCTTTTGCCTTCTTGTCTCGTCGGAGGTTATCAATATGTGACGTACGGCGGAATGACTCAATATCCATCCAGCATAGAAGGTCGGTAACAGCGTAGTTGTCCTCTGAAAAATAAGTAAATGAAATTGGCATAAAACCCTCTGAGGTACAAGGCAAATGATTTGGAACTAGTATTGTTAAGAATCTATTTACATACACAATTACACTGACACCCTCGCTTCTCAGACTCATTTTATTTAATTCTTTTCAGGGAATTCAGTGCTTGTTGTACAAAAACGCTATGATAATAATATTAATAATATAATACATAGGCATTTATATTGCGCCAATTCAAATTCAAATCGAATCATCAAAACCGCAGTGGACTAGATGTTGCACAATCAATAACTTGCTACTCCGCTAAGGGCCACGTCATGTCCTTTACAGCTACTATATTAGCGCACATCTTTCTGTCTAGAGCAAGGCTCGTGTATGGATCAGTACACTGGGGTAACCCCCTACTCATTTCGAAAGATGTACTGGGTTCTTTATAGTGCACAAGAGTCGTTTTTGTACACTGGGCCTACGGTTTATAGTCCTTATCCGAGAAGACTTGGTCCACCACCAGAACCATGGTGTGAGTGGGCCTCGAACCCGTGCTGTTATTTATGCATGGTTCACGATTTCCCTGCTTTAACCGCTCGGCCATACAACTTGGCCATACAATATGAAACAGTTAAAAACATGTAAAATATTTAAAAACTCATTTATAACTTAGTTAAGGTTACAATTAATATTAAAATGGTTTATAGCCTGTGGTAGGAAGGAGAGAAGATAGCAGTAAGTGCAAGAGGTTGGTGTCCGGAAACGGCCGTTGCGTATAATATGATGACATAATTTTAGTTTATCATGAATTATAATCCTCTAAGGTAGAACGAAACAGTCTTCATATGTTGTCATGATAAACTTGACAAACCAACCTCTGGCACCAACCTACCATCTTCTTAACATTTCTTACAACTCTACCAATTCTATTTGTATTGGCTCTGCTAACATTTCCACCACATTCTGAGATGCAATAGTTTCATACTCCACAGATAACCGAAGTGTAAAAAGTTGTAATTATTCTATTGTCTACATTAAATGAATGCATTTTCCAGAGGCAACATGGATGGGAATTAATTTTTTCATGACATTATTAAAATGAATTTGTAGTTGCTAACTTGTTTATCCTCCTTTTTAGCAATCTGAATTACATCGTGATTATGTTCATTTTTCTTCTCAGGATGATCCACGTATATTGATTAACCCTTTCACTGTCTGCACCTGGTACTGCCGTGGGTATGATAAATCATTATTTTAACATACTTGGCTATTGCTAAACATGCCCTCTTTAGTTTTTATACCATTCTTGACAAAATCCCAATTAAAAAAAAAACATTAGCCAAATATGCGCACTCTACAGTTTTTATGAAAAATTTATGTTTTTTATGATTTTACCGACAAACGTTTATTTGTGTCTACTTTGATATAAAATGATAAAAATCATTTAGACTTTTGATATTTCTATTCATAGTACGTGTCTGCATTATGATCCAGTGTAAAAAGGTATCCAATAAACATTGCTTGTTTCACAGATTTGATGAAAAATTGAATCAAATTTGATGCCATGTGACATCATTATTATGCAAATTTCCAATTTTTTCCTCTCCCACAATAGGCCAACATCTTGCCCACCCTAACACACAAAAATAATTCTGAATATCGTTTAGTACTTTTTTGACATTTATTTAAAAATCACCTATTTTCCATACAAACATGTACGGCACATAGGTGGGAATAAACACTCGGCAGTGAAAGGTTTAAAATGTTTAATTAAGAGTTGCTGACGTAATCTTCTAAAAACAGTTAAAACGTACCAAGAAATTGCTTGAAGTGTTCAAGTTCCAGTCTATTGTGTATGAGTTTATTAAAATCGTAATCTTTGAATTCTTTTGGTACTTTATCTAGCAGTGACTGGTAGTAAGCTGCTTGCTTAGTGTTGTCATCTTCAGGTCCTATATCTGGAGTTGAAATTCTCTATAAAAAACAAGATTATTAACAGCAAATTAATTATACTAGCTATAGTACTAACCTTGGACATGATGTAAAACTGCACTGTAATCTAATTTGCTAGCGGCAGAATGTTTGCCAATAGGGAAAGCACCCCTTTGTAATTTTTTTAAAAGTGTAGTACATTGTCTTCATTTCATTCATTTGTCGCAAAAAGTCAAAAATATAGTACATAGTATAAAGAAAACAATGACATGAGGGAGGACACACCAAAAGTGAACTACATCATTGTTGAGTGAGGGCCATCACTCGATAGTAATTTAGTTGTCTGCAGTTGGTCTTTCTAACAGATGAACCAATGATATTTTATTTCAGAACATTTTTTGCAGTTTGATTAAAGCATATATAAGATGTGAATACACACAAAATTGGTGAAATGGAATGTGTAAAAACAAGTCTAAAATTACTCCTAAATGCATGCCAAGTTTCATTGCATTCATTCAAGTGTACAAACCATAAGTTCATTAGGCCGGGCAGTGAGTGCCCGGCTTTAGATGTTAAGCTGGCATGTACTACTAGTACCAATAATTCCTTGGATGTGACGTTATCACTGGCTTATCACCAGCTAGTTCAGACACAGATAACTGTACACTGCATTTGTTAGGCTACTCTTAATCGGTAGGTCTGAAAATTAAAGGGGCATTAATTCCAAAATCCACCCAAAAAAAATAAATATCTTTGGAAATTTACCGGTTTATTATTTCTAAAATAATAAACATGATTAGTTATCGAATCTTTTAGGCTATGTTTAGGTATACACAACGGCTAGTGTGCACTATAAAGACCCCAGTACATTTTACGAGACGAGTAGGGGTTACCCAGGTGTACTGGTCCATACATCCCCTGCTGTGGACAGATGAATGAGTGCCTGTATCGGGACATCACGTGACCCTTAGGTGCGTAGAAAGTCATAAGAATGTGTAACATCTGGTCCACAGCGCTTGAGACTCTACTGTATAAGGCGCTATATAATCGAACTACATACACAATTTCTTTGATAATTCCCCGTTGCAAAGATAATAGACAGTAGATTGTATCAATGCGGATGTCGCCCAGGCTGTTCTCTCCACAGTAAGCGCCATTTTGCATGCGACACCCACGATCACATAGCTCGTCATTAGTTACTAGATTTAGACTCTTCACAGAAGCAAAGCTAATGCAGATTGATCTGCTTATTTTTTAGGATCCAACCAAAAATAAAAATTTGTTCTTATTTTGAATATTTTTATACTTGGAATTAATAAAATGACATAAATATGGTAGATCAGTATTGTATTTATAACTTTGAAAAAAAAAATTTTCAATTTAAGAATGTTTTAATTTTTTGGTACTTTGGAAGAAATGGTCCTTCAAGTTGTCATGTAGTAATATATTGTACATAAAGGGCTTACTAGCAATCCTAATGTCATGTTAGCATACATCAAAAGACAGGGTAGCCTGTCTCACAGGCCATATGGTCGGGTTTATTTACTTTGATTGCTTGATTCATTTTAAGGCGCTACTGACGCCCCATTATCACTTATTTTAGTTTAGCCGTAAGGCCTGTTAAAACGATTCAAGAGTGAGCATTCGCAAGAAAGAAATGACGTATTTTGTCACTCCATATTTGGCATGTGGGCGGTTCGAAACAAATGTTTAATGTACGATCGACCAACCAAAATGCTTCCTTTCCAAGTGAACAATCTAAAAGCCTAAGCACCATTTGAGAGACTACCAAACAACAAATCATACCTGAAAAGTGTTCTCACGAATGTAATTTTGTCCTATTCTAATAAAAAACTCTTATTTTTTATTAGAAAAAAGTTTCTCGTACAGTTGCAATCATCCATCACATTGCCAATCGTACATAAAGTGCTTACTAGCAATCCTAATGTCATAATAATAATAATAATAATAATAATGGTGAATATTTATATATGCACCAGTATCCATCTAGAAGATGCTCACGGCGCTGTGGACTAGATGTTACACATTCGTATGACTTTCTACTCCCCTAAGGGTCACGTCATTTCATGCAGCCAGTAGTGAGTTGTACTTGTGCTACTTCAGCTGTCCACGGCAGGGGTCATGCATGGACCAGTACACCGGTGTAACACCCTACTGGTTTCAAAAGATGTACTAGGTTTTTTAAAGTGCACATGTGCTGTTTGTGTACACTGGACCTACGGTTTATAGTCCTTATCCACAAAGACTTGTTCTACCACCAGAACCATGGTGCGAGCGGGCCTCAAACCTGTACTGTTGTTTATGGATGGTTCACGGTTACCCTGCCTCAACCGCTCAGCCATACAACTCAAGTATGTTAGTATACAACACAAGACAGTGTTCGAATCATTAGCTCCTACTACCCTAGAGTGACATTGCATGCTTCTATCACTCCACATTCATACAATATTAAAACAATTCCATGTGTTGCTTTACCTCTTTAAACATTGTTCTCCTTTGCAGACGCCTCAGGTATCTGGATTCTTTTGTTTCTACTTGTCTCTCCACCTGTGTCATTTCAATCTGAAGAATTTACAAATAAATAAAACTTTATTATTTACAATGTCGTGGCTCCTCTCACAAACTGACAAACCTTGATTTTGACGGCAACATTTTAACAAATTTTCTAGTTAAGCATTTTCAGAAAATAATTTTAGTACATACTACTCCCAATTCCAAAATCAAATTATAAGTATTAATATCACAAATTTGAGGCATAATAACAAATCTTTATTCCTCAAGCCTTACAAAACAAAAATCTTGAAATTCAGGATTGAAGCTTTTTCCGACATTTTTGGCAAGATACATATTAGCCCGAAAAATTGTAAAAATTGTAAGCAATGACAAAAAAGTTATCTCCAAAGCTATCTATAGAAATTTAAAAAGAATCAAATTGCAAAAAAAATTAAGTAAAAGGGACATATTAAAAAAAACATGAAGGATTTTTTTTTGTCTGATATAATAGTACTTGAGATCATGTTTAATTTACAAAAGAAAGTAAAACTTTATTAATAACAATGTTGTGGCTCCTCTGACAACTGGAAAAATCTTGATTTTAAAGTATTCCATTATTTAATAATTAATTTGACAAATATGGGGACCAATAAAAAATCTTTATTCCCCAAGCCTGACAAAAACAAATCTTATAATTTAGGATTAAAATATTTTCCCCCAACTTTTGTTTTGTTTCAGCTTGTATAATAGTACTGGATATAATGTTTATCTTTCACACATAAGTGACGAATGTCAGTTTTAAAATAAAAGCATATCTTCACTAACCTTATCATATTGAAGTTGGTCTGTATTTTTCATATCAGCAAATGGTACAGATAACTTCTCTAGGATATATTCCTCTGTACCATCAAAGAGTTCCTCAAATGGGGGCGATATTTCACGACGTACTTGTGTCTGCAGGTCCTTCGAGCAACCTATATTGTAGTAGGCACTGGGAACAATGTGTTTTCCAAAAATTGCCTTCAGTACAAAAACGAGAGAATAATCTTCAATATTACATCATCATCATAAACTGCTATTTTAAACAATCTATTTTTAGATTTAACTTTTCAATTTATGTGTCTTTCTGTCACACATGTTTGAAAGCATTGAGACTTTTGGAGTGTTTGCTATTTGCATATTCCATTTCTATTAACCTGTTTTTTTTTAAATTTATTTCGTGTCACATCCAACAGCAAGTTTTACTCGCCACTTACAGGATGAGATCTACGACATGCTTTCTAAACCAAGTCTCATATGAAGCTTAGGGAGTGCCGTTGTTAAGTCGTGGGAACCAACCTAGTGTTCAGCCAGGTTTGAACCCAGGACCTCGGGATTGGAAGGCAAGCATGCTAACCACCAAGCTAAAGAACCACTCCCATTACTGATTGAAAAACAATAGTGCACTGGTTATGCACGATTACAAATTGCAAATGGCAACATTTTGTGTAAACACAGTAAATAAATCTTCTGTTGAAAAGCGAAAAGAAAATGCTGTTCACACAGTGCTTAGGCTACATTATTCAAATAAATATGAACAGAATATCACTGTTAATTACCTGTGCTTTTCTGTTTAATACATATTCACTAAATGTGTCAGAGTAAAATAGTGTGTGGTATTCCTGAACCTCGTGCCAGCAGTGAAGACAATTGATAAAATTCTGAAAGTATAATTAAACCTCATTAATTATTAACACAATAATTTTAAAAACATAATACACAATATATTGTCATCACATTATCATTATACCTGTCAGTAATATTTATTGACATATTTATGGAAGAGCCAAGCCAAATGAGGCATAAGTCAGAAAATTGAAAAATTGAGTTTTTATAGATTATGAAACTACACATTATTATCTTTAACATGCAAAAAAAATCAGTTTCATACGATGTTTCCTTGCGAAGTTATGAACAATCAAAGTTCGAACATTTAAAATGAAACTTTCAAGAAAACTGCACTTGAAATTTTTTATCAGTATGCATTGACTAAGCAAAGTCATTTTAAACTGAATTTAAGATTTTTTGATTATATATCTGGAAATCGTTAAGGTAGTATGATAGTTGAATGTATGAACTGTATGTTTTTGAAATAAATTAAAATGACCATTTTTTAATTTTTACCTTTTGTGGAAAATTAGAATTTGCGACTTATGTCTCATTTGGTTTGGCTCTGTCACATTTACCATTTCTAATATGGCTACCTCCAAGTTGGCTATAATTATTACAACCAACATAGTCATGATCAGCAGCACCACCACATCCAGCATCATAAACCATCAACATCACCAGTATCATGATAAAAAAACACAATCACCACCATCACTGCCATTGGTAGAACCACCAATATCATTCTCAAGACTACAACCACCACCATCATTACCAGTATCATCAACTATCATGACAACCACTACCACGACCAAAGAGGTCCCAAGATGGAAAAGCAGAATTCCTGGAGATTTACTCATGGTCGTCCTACCACTGTTTATAATGTCTACCCTTCCAAAAATGTGTGTACAAATACCCTTATTTATAAGCTCAACACCTCACTTATTATAAAATGATAGTTTCTATTAAGTATTGTCACTGATAAAATGTGTTATTATGTATGTGTCCCCAAAACATTACTAAACTTCATAGTTGCTTACTTTCAACCAATATTTTGAAATAAATTTATGCTCTGCTTGTGAAACTTTTACAAAACATGGAGTATTTCCTGGAGAAAACTAAATTCCAGGAGTATATTTGATAATTCCGGGAGCCCGGGAGATGATCCAAAATTCCTGTAGACTCCAGGACAATCTCTTCAATCTCTGCAACTGTAATTGTCACCCAGGGTTCCCAAATCTCCAGGATTAGCCTGGAGTCTCCAGGAATTTTGAACCATCTCCTTGGCTCCAGGAAATATCCAATTTTTACCAGGAATTTGAATTTGTCATGATTATCTCCAGGATTTTTGATAAAATAGCAATATAAACAAACAAATGTATGGGATGTTTCATTTAGTTGGACACTAAATGGTTTTTTGGAGATTCGTATGTCAATAATTTTACCAAATTTAACAGTAAACACCTTTTTATTTGTGATAATCAGAACATTGTTGTTCTTATAATTTCACTTCTAGATGCCCATATATTACCCCAAAACGTTACGAACGATGGACGACAAAATCTCCAGGATTTATGGTTTTTCAGCTTGGGAGCTCTGGTCACCTACCATCATCACCATCACTAACATCGACAACAGCAATGCATTAACACAAAAGATATCACTTTACCTTGTCTCCTAGTTGCTGCAAGTACGTCATGAAGAATCCTCCAGATTTCTTCTCAAACATAAGGCCTTCTAAGAGGTTCTCCATCCTCCTTCCCCCAAGAAAATCACTCTCATCAGATGCCTTGCTGCTACCGGCTGAGCTGGGCCTGGAAGCTGGCTGAGTGTTGGGCTTTGAACCTTGCTGAGAGTTGGGCCTAGAAGCTGGCTGAGTGTTGGGCTTTGAACCTTGCTGAGAGTTAGGCCTAGAAGATTGCTGTGGGAGACTAAAAAAGACAAGACTAGTGTCAGACTGAGAAGATGATGAGGGGCTACCAGCTCTGAGGCTAATCCACCTCCTGTAGGCCTGTATGGCCAATGAATGCAACACTGCCCTGGATAGGCAATATAGCATGTTTCATAAACTTAATGAAGCTGTTAACTTGTTGGTTAACTGGTTACAGCCTTAGTTACAGAAATACCTGCCACAATGTTGTGAAACTTGTAAAAAAAAAATTAGAACAGTGGTTTACAAATATATCAAACCTACTGTTAAGTATATTTATTATCCAATGGATGAGGATGTAAAATCATTCCGGAACTTGAAATTGGAACTGTTTACACTGCCACTCCGGGTTCGTCCCGGGAGCCTCCCGCAAAGCATCAAAGCTGAATGCATTCCGCTTTGCTGTCGCAACGCTCAATTGCGGGACGATCCCGCAATTGTACTGGCAGTGTAAAAGGGGTATAGTTTGTCTCGGTTTGACTTTCTGTATGAGTTTGTTTCACTCCATGGCTTCACTGGTGTATTGTGAAAAACTACGACAATCAAATAACAAAATAGTAATAATCAGACAGTTCACTTCTAATTTTCCATTTTAAACAGAGCTGATGAGTTTTAATCAAATTTTCTAAATAATTACTCACTTCTTTAGTTTACTCTCAGTTAAACTTCGTTTGAGGCATTCTTTCCTAGGTGTTGACCGAGCTGACGAAGGACGACTTAAGTCCGACATGCTGTGCTTTAGCAAAGGCCTTGCTCTGGCACTCTTTGCCCATGGAGTTGGTGGTTTCTTAGTTTCAGGTGGCAGTGTTGTGCTTTCCTCAGTGTCTTCTTCATGGTCTGCTGTAGGGCTTTTTGGATGTGTTGGCGGTTTTGGCGTAATTCCTTGCAGATTGACTGACAGTGATAAATTCGTAAATGTGCTGTTTTTTATTGTTGTAGTTGAAACTTCTTTTTGTAAAACAGATATAGCCTAAGTCAGAAAAAAAGAAATAAAAGCAAATTATCAAAACTTAAATTAAAAAAATATAACGTGGTGATATGCATCCTTGTTTCTGCACATATCTGATTTTTATTACTATTTTGTAAGTCAACTCTCCAAGCTATGCTGTCATCAATACGAAAACTTTTATTTTTAAATTTATATTGTTTATTCTTTTATTTATTTTAACAATATTTTATGAGGGTGGTCCATCCAGCCAAAGCTGATCATTAGGGACCCTCAGAAAAAAAAAACGGTCGACCACGATGGGACACGAACCCACAATATTCCGATTCAAAGCCGGAAGAAAAGGGCTATTGTACAACTACGTTCCTTGTAACTACAATATTTGGAATTAGTTGTCCGGTCTCACTACTTTTATGTTTTTCTACCTAATTTTATTCTATTTTAAAAGCATTTCATTTTAACACATAATATATAGACAATATCAGTAGCTGCCACCTAGGTAGGGGGTCAGGTCATTGACAGAGCAGAAACAAATGGCTCTTCATTGATTTTAAAATGTGCCATGTCCTAACCTATTATTTTTATTTGTATAAAACGTGCTGATTGAAAATTTTGATTTGAATGTCATTTTGTTTATAGATACTGTGGTTCTAAAAATAAACACCATGGGTTATTCTTTGAGTAGTTGGTTATCATTATAGATTAACTTTTGGGATGGGTTACTAGTACAGGCAGGGTTACTAATAGAGTAATGATTACTATTAGAAGCTATACAATATTTACTTGAGTTACTGTTTCCTTCTTGAGTCTTGGCATACATGTCTTTGGTCTCAGAGGTAGCAAGGCTATCGCCTTTTGTTCTGGGTTTGGTACCGATGTAGGGCGGTTTAATTGCTGCCTGCGGTACAGGTAGTTGTTTGTAGGATTGCACTTGTAATGTTCTCTCATTAGGAATCTTGGAGCCCTAAAAAAAAGGATAAAGTTTTTATAATTGTGAAGTGCAAAAAACTGGATCTCTATGTTATGTAAAACAAGTGAGAGAAAAAATAAGCCAGCACCCAAATCTAAGATGGACTAGCCTTCGTCACTGGCATGGGATCAATCAGAATGTACCTTGGGCAACAACAGATGCATCTTGGTCATCATCTGCCACTGGCAGATCAAGTAGAGTTTTATGGGCACGCCATGGCAACTCCGATAATCACCACAAATAGGGCCAGGGTGGGAAATGTGGTACAAGTAATGAAAACTAGATGCAAAGAAGTGGAAATGAGCATTTTTTTTCTCACTATATTGAAACAAAATCAGGCTGCCAGATGGGGGAAAACTTGGGCCGGTGGGCCGCTGGCTACCCCTATGGCAAGACAATAGATCTGCCTCTGTGGACATCTCCTATCCTGATAGAACTAGTAAGAAACAAGCTGGCAAGGAAATGAGAACAAAAAATGAATGAATCGGAGAGAATGAGAAAAGTTTGTTTTAAGTTGAACTTTAAAAATAAAATAGATACAAAAAAATAAAATAGATAAAAAATTTCACAACCATATTGTAGTTTTTTACTATTTTGATAATGCTAAAAATTGTTTCTGTCCAGATGTCTTGAGCCACAATCGCACTGGACTTTTTTTGGTAAAACTAATTGACACGTTGGCTAGTTTTCCTATTAGTCGAACTTCGAACAGCACAGGAAGTTTAAATAAACCATGAAGAAAAGGAAACTTACCCATACCCTGCGGTTAGTATAACCGAGTCCCGCCTGCCTAAGAAAACTGACCAGGCTAGTTTTACCAAGCAGTAGAGTCCAATGCAAACAGCGTGACTTGGGAAATCTTCCCAAGTCATATAACAGAATGGCCTTAATTGGTTAATTGGGTGGTCCTGTGAGTTGTGACCTTGAGTAACATGGTTATTTTACAAATGTTACCATAGCTTGTGGTAAAACTAGCCATGCCAAATAATCCAAGTGCGAACAATGGTAAAATTTAACCCCTTTAATGTTACCAATTGTCTTGGTAAAATATCCCTTTTTAAATCCAGTGCGATTGCAGCTTTACTTGTTTGTATTTTCCCTTTAGTTTTTGAAGGCAAAACTAAAATTTGACAGAGCCCACAAGTCTCCAGGATTGTTCTTTACATTTTTGCCCTTTTTTATGTTTTAAAATTTTATACAGGTAACAGGTGTAACAAGTTTTCTCTGTAATAAGCTATGCTTCAGAAATTCTCCCTTTCCTTTCTTGAATTTATAAATTGTATAAGTGTCAAAACAGTATTGGTTTTTTTTTGTAAGATTTGTTTTCATTACATTTCAGGTAGTACTCTGTTGCTGCTGTATATAAACAAAATACTGGAAACAACTACTAAATTAAAGGAGATGAGCTAAAAATTCTTACCAATATAAAAGAAGAGGTTCTACAATTTTAGGCTGAATTTTCATAAGATTTGCCAAGGATGACCACTTGTGAGATTCATTAAATCCAAGGCTTTGCTGGACTTCCTTAGGCAGTTCACATAAACCTCGTGAATTCACATACTTCTCTCGGAGTTGACATATAAACCTAAAATGAAACAAATGCGAAATTTTGTGCAGAAAAGCTGAAAGTGTAGTTTTAAAATGTGAGGTCTCTTCACAAAATGAGTCGCATTGGTAGGTGAGATAAAATTGAGATAATCACCAAAATAGGTCCAGAGTTAATTTTTTTTTAGAAAAACCAATTACGAGTACTATGGTAGCTATATTTCACTAGTATAATATACTTTTTAGGCCAGTTTTCATATACGAAAATATTCTTCCAAGAGATTTTATGGGATTTTATAGTCTTTTGTTTATTTTTAGATTGCTTTATTGGCGATTTTCTCAAAACCATGTTTCCAAACATAAAACTTCAAATGTGGCAGAGCCAAGCCAAATGAGACATAAGTCGCAAATGCTAGTTTTCCACAATAGGCAGAAATTTAAAAATGGTCAATTTTTTCAAATTTTATTTTATTTCAAAAATATACAGTTCATGCATTCAACTTTCATACTACCTTAATTTTTTTTTATATATATGATCAAAATGTTTTTAAAATGTAATTTAAACTGCCCTTGCTTATGTAATGTATACAGATAAACAATTTTCAAATGTAGTTTTCTCAAAACTTGCATTTTAAATGTTTGAAATTTGATTGTTCATAACTTCGCAAGGAAACATCATATGAAACTGATTTTGTTTGGATATTAAAGATAATGTGCAGTTTTATAATAAAAAAAACTCAATTTTGAATTTTCTGACTTATGCCTCATTTAGCTTGGCTCTGTCACATATTTGGACCTAATAATCCAATGAATATCATTTAAAGTGGAGATTACAGCTTATATTATGCTCTATTTAAAGATACCAATAACTCAATTTGGATTTTCCTCCATGAGACCTTCATTTGTGGTGAGACCTCACAATTGTTACAGTAAAAGCTGTATTAATGTCTATCTTCAGACATTGAATACTTTGACTTTGATATTGTGAGACATCAAAGGTAAGGCCCTGTAAATCATCACCATCATCATCATTTATTTAAGTCAGTATTTTGCCTCTTACGAAGGGTTACTGACTTTCGTGCCATGATGACACTGCCTCTCCCCACTTATTTCTGTCTTGAGCATCCTCCTCCCTCAAACCAACTCTGCTACTCTTCTTCTTCACCATATCCTTCCATGTAACCTTTGGTCTTCCTCTTGTTCTTATGCCATCCACATGCAGATCCCAAGCTCTATTCACAGGTTCATCATCTTCTTTCCTTAACACATTTCCCATCCATCTCAGACCACTTCTTTTTACCATTTCCACAACAGTTTCATCCAAGTCCAATCTCTCCACAAGCTCAAATATTAGTTTCACCCTACCAAACCATAAAAACTGATAATGGCGGGAAGTTTTTTTTGCAACCAACCCTCCAATGTAGTAATCTCACATTGAACTACTAGATCGTTCATCATTATTTTAGACTCACCCAAAATACAACGCCCAAAACCGCACACCAGTCTATAGCGAGTATTGATCATTTTAGGCCTATTCCTAGTTGTGTACATTGTTGTGAGCTTGAGATTCATATTAACTTATGTTGAGAAAATCCAAAGCATTTCAAATGAATATGACAGGAAAAAGATTGTTTGAATAGTAAAATGAGTAAAAAAAAATTGGGATTTCCACAAAAGTGATGCATGAGGGTGATAAATTAATAATCTTTTTTATGGGGCTAACCCATAAAAAGTCCAAGTGGACTTATTTCCATTGGGGTCGTTCTGGTGGTGGTTGGGCAGTATACTGGGAGTCTACATGAATGGAAACCAATGCATTAGACTTGTTTGTAAGTAGAAAATTCTTCAGACAAGACAATATTGTCAAGTGTGGGCTAAATCCTGACAATGACGTTAACAATTTTATACTTACTGGTTTTGGTGATCAATATCTAGGATATTATTCCCTCTATCTAGATCCAGCCATAGACTCCAATATTTCTCACCCATATTCCCACATAAAAAGTTCTTAAATGCATCAATTCCTTTCCTGTTACTCAAATCATATCGCTTAGTCCTTGAAAATATTGCAACTTCATCATCATCATCCTCATCACTATCAATTAATGAGTCTTCCTCAACTGAATCTTTCACGGAGGAGAATGCTGACGATGTGGTATCTACTTGTTTTGGAACCGTTAACAGGTTTTCACTGTCAGTAGAGGGCGACCTAACTTCAATATTATCAAGCGAGCCTACTTGGAGATCTGCAGATTTCACAGTGTCCAATTTGAGTATATTTTCATCTAAGTACTTATTTATTTCATCATCGGAACAATTTGTCACAACCTTAAGTGCATTTTTTATAGAATACGTCACTGCAACGATAACTAGTTGATCTAAATTATCAACAGTAATTGTCTTTATATGTTCTGCATTTCCTGCTATTTTGTCATCGTCACAGTGTATACTGCCCTCAATGTCAGGCTTATCGCTATCGGCTTTCTCACTTTCCACACCACTTTCACCACCTTCAGATAAAACTTCTTCCAATTTTTCCGTCCTACCTTCCACATCTAAATGTACAGCGCCGCCGTAGTTTCGCTTCGTACTCTCAAGAACTACACAAGGTTTATCTCCAATCGGCGCCTGCCATTGGGTTGGAGAGGGGGACCTCATTTTAGGAGGGTTATCAAATAACCTACTATTAACAACCTCACCATCGAAGCTAAATGTTTGTGAATATGACGGGTTTGACATTGATTCATGTCTCCGCGGACTCCACGCACCACTGTCTATCGTACTTAAGTCTCTGTTACTAAGCACGCTAGGTGCGCATGCACTGGTTGGCCGAGATGACTCAAAAGTTTCTTGAGTATGTGATGGACGAATAGATGTACTTGATGTTGTTTCTGTATCTGTAATCAGTTTTACTTCGTTATACCAATCGTCTGATTGCGTGGTATTGGTTTCTCCGAGGCATATGAACATGTCACGAAACGTTATAGATTTTTTATCAACTGCAACTGGTTTTGGTACAACAGGTTTTTCAATCATAAATGGTTTATATGATAAATCAATAGAAAGCTGGAGTGGCTTATCCTCTTTGGTAGCAATCTTAAACAGAAATGAAGAAAAATATTATTAAATCAAGTTAAAGCATAGATTTATTATTTATGGCTAGATATTCAAATTCTGTAGAATTGCAGTCCCATGTAGGCGCCTGCTATTTTGATTTCTCACCCTTCGTCACAAACATGCAAGTTAAATAATAATAACATTTTTACAATTATTGTATTTTTAATATTCTTTTGTTAAAAAAAATATTTGCATATGTCACACATATTTTGTGTTGTCAATGTCTTTAGATTTGGATTAAACATAGAAACAGCATTAGAACGTAACACGATATGATTGGTTGGATTCCGGAGTAATAGGCGATTACATGGAACTGCACTTTGGGGCAGAGAACAGTAAAATTATATTTAACTGTTCCCTGCTTTGGGGCTATGTATTCTGTGGAAGTCTAGCTGTAAATAATATATCTATGAGTTAAATTTATATTGTTTTGCATGGAAAGGTTCAATACAAACCTATGGCCCATGCAATGTTAGTTCTAACCATGGAGCGTAGTCCATTTGTATGCAGATGCAGCAGCGGATTTAGACGCCCCACTATTATCATTAAAACATAGTTGCGCCCCCCACCCTTATCCACTTATGTTTGGTGCGCTGGGTCAAAAATTTACCATAAAAACACCAACTATGGGCAAAAGAGGGTACCAGAGCACCAAAATGGGGAAATGACCTTTTGTTTTGCTCGTCAAGAAAATTGGCAACCACGCCCACCAGGACCTAGAAAAGTGTGCCCTTCCTCCACCTCTTTCGGTGGATCCTGGATCCGCCCCTGTGTACCTAAGGCTAAAACATGGCATAATGGAATTCATTTACAGGGCACAACAACTTTCGATACAAGCTGGGAATACAAAATGGCCGGCTGAGGTGTGAAGAGTGAGGTGCCAACTTTAAGGTCTGAAACTCAAACGACACACGATGCGCCATCCACCCTACTGTCAATACATGTAATAAATTCTTCTTAGATTACCTCTGTCTGCGAAATGAGCTTAGCAAGTCGGTACTCATGGTAAATTTCCGATTGCAGAAATGCTGGCATTCTCTCCTTCTTTATCCATTGGATGCCTTGATCTTTGTTTAGACACTGCAATAAAGTACAAAAAAATGTCTAATTAACTACTAAATTATAAAAAATAGAGGGCAAAATACCAGGGTATGGTAGTTAAGAAATGGGGTTAATAGATATTTTTGTTTGTGTCTTGAGTCTAAAAATATAGATCTCTACATGAAATGGCACTTCCTTCCACAGAGAGTGTTTGTGTGATTGACGACAAAAAAATATCGCGGTTTATAGAACTATAATAATTACAAAATATTTTGAAGATTAAAATCAACTTATGAGATTTCATGTCTTGTTAATTGATGATGGTTTTAATTTTTCTTTATCTATTTATTTTTTTTAAATCTTTTTATTTTTAATTAAATTTTTTTTTAACTTTATTTTTACATTGGCAAAAAAGTGGTCCGACGAAAGCGGCTCTGTACAAAATATATGTGCATATAAAAAATAGCAGTTGTATGAGGCCACTGAATATAGAAATTCTTGCAGAAAATGTTATATTTTAAAAATTAAAAAAGTAATACTCCAAGCAATGAGATACACGCCATCATGACAGGATTCAATATTTCAACATAAATTATGTCGTCATCAGGAATCCAATGTTTAAAACTGTGATTAAGGGTTTTTTTTTAGTCATCCGGCTAAAATCATCTAGGAAATAAGCTATGTCTGCCAAAGCCATAAATTCGTGTTAGAATACACAGGAGGAGTAGCTACATCACTGCACAAACTCAGTGCAGGCCAACAACCAGTCTTACATTCTCAAGTAAAATACGTTTGAATTGTCAAATCTTCTATCGAAGATTATACATTTTCTTGGTAATTTTGCATTCCAAAATATGTAGTTACAATTATTTTTTGCCTTAAAAATTTTTCTAAAAATTACTTTTGTCTTTTGTGGGTATGTATAAAGTAAACTCAAATAAAAAAAACCTTGATCACAGTTTTAAACATAGGATAATGTAGACTTGGAAAAAGATGATAACGGTTTTGTTGTGATTTCAAAACTCAATATTAATTCCATTTGACTATATGTTTAATTAGAATAGAGATGAATGAAGTCAGAACAAAGGTCTGAATGAAGATATAATATTAAAAATGTTTAATCCATACTTGAACTTTGAATGTTGTTTTAATTTCAGGTTCCTCTTCATCTTCGCTATCATCATCATACTTTATTTTTGGTGGTGTCTTCTCATTGATAACTTCTTTAGTGGCTTTGTAGATGTGATTTGGTGATTGCTTCGCTCGAACCGCAGCTTGTATTTGACTTTTAAGCTCCTGTTTGGCATTGGTAACCACCTCAAAACCACCACGCTCTTTGTTGAATGCCAATGGTTCAGGGAATGTCTGTAATACAAAAAATGAAACTACTGCAAAAACAAAAACTTTCGAGTGCATAAAAGTTTGGGAGTGTTCCAAATTTTCAATGTTTCATGACGCAAACAATTTTGAAGAAAAATTAAGCATTATATCATTTTGGGGCAATTAAAACGATAATTATTATAATTTTAAAAAAAAATGTTTTTTATGTCCAATAACAGAAAAAAGGGTATCTAATATTTAGAATCTTTGTTAATTTTATTGAAAGGTATTTGTTGTTGAAATTACAGTGGAAACTTGAAAAAATGCCCTTGCATACATCAGTTATCTTCAGATATTATTAAACAACATCATTTTACTTAAATTTACGAAAGCATGTTGTCATGAAAATGACCAATATACGCATTTCGCGAACGTTTGTTGTCATCAAGGTTTCCGTTTTTACAGTAGCACAATATTAGAGTTTTATTGGCATTGGCACACTGATAGAAGCAACATTTTTATTGTTCTCGTAGCATTTAAATTGATAATTAAAGTCTAATGTCCTGAAGATGGGAACTCACTGCGTCATGTGGCGGTCGTATGATGGTTGCACAACGTGTGTGTGTGGTTTCCAGACGCATGGCAGTCTTCTACTCGTCCGCCGACGTTTTTTTTTTAGTAATTCAACAGGGAAATCACTAAAAAAAACTGCGATCAACGAGTTGAAGACTGTCATTGCATCTGGCAACCACACACACACAGGGAGTGACGGTTTATTTGTGCGACCGTCGTAAACCTTCACACAACGCAGTGAGTGCTGGGCTTTAAACAATAGAGGGGGTTATTATATTATCGTTTGCAAATTTCATTGATTATCATACACATTAAACATCATCTCACTGTGCTTTTGTGTAAAAGATTTTTGGGCCTTCCTAAAAACAAAGCTGTGATTTCTTATAGCTGATTATCCCTCCCTTGAGGTTTGTGTTTAGTAAATTTGTGATAGCTTCCTACACATGAAAATGGTATATGACAATGATAATGATAATAATAGAGATATGATAAGGTTTCTTACATAACTGGTCAAATTAGATGATAAATATGCACCAAATCACATTTGAAAATAGTAGTTTCATTAAAATAACCCAGGGAGAAATGATTATTTTATAGTGTCGATAGCCTCACTTGAACTGGACTTATTTTTGTAAAACTAACAGACTCTGATAGTTTGACCGGAAAAAGTCTCAAGCAGATATCCCATGAAATCTCACTCCATAAAACTAACCTGGTCTGCCAGTTAGTTTTCTGGAGTAAAATCGGCTCATTAAAACTTACCAAGTTAATTTAACCTGGAAAGTCCAATGTGGACAGAGCAACTCAGGTAAAAGAGTCATGTTACAGAGTGGCCTTGATTGGTTACTTGGGCAATCCATGTTACTTATTTCAGTAAAATTAACAGACCCTGCCGTTAGTTTGACCAGAAAATGTCCAATGCGTATATCCCATAAAATCTCACTCCATAAAACTAACCAGTCTGCCGGATAGTTTTCTTGAGTAAAACCAGCTCAGTAAAACTTACCAAGCTAATTTAACCTGGAAAGTCCAATGTGGAAAAAGCGACTCGGATGAACTTACCGAGTCTTATTACAGAATGGCCTCCATAGGTCACATGGTCAATACGTGAGTTGTGGCCTTGAGTAACATGGTCTATCTAAAGCCGCACTGGATTTAAAAAGGCATTTTACCAAGACAATTGGTAACATTTAAAATGGTTAAATTTTACCATTGTTCGCACTTGGATTATTTGGCATGGTTAGTCTTACCACAAACTATGGTAAAATTGGTAAAATAAACCATGTTACTCAAGGTCACAACTCACAGGAGTACACAATTTACCAGTGAAGGTCATTCTGTTATATGACTTGGGAAGGTTACCAAAGTTGCACTGTTTGCATTGGACTTTCCTGCTTGGTAAAGCTAACCTGGTCAGTTTTCCTTGGCAGGCAGGACTCGGTAAAACTAACCATGCAGCATGGGTAAGTTTCCTTTTCTCCATGTTTAGGTAAACTTCAGTGTGCTGTTCACACTGGACTAATTATGGGAAAACTAGCCAGCGTGTTGGTTAGTTTTACCATAAAAAGTCCAGTGCGATTGTGGCTTTACAAATTTTACCATAGATTCTGGTAAAACTAACCATTCCAAAAAAATACCTTTAAAAAATGTTACCAATTGTCTTGGTAATATGTTCCCTTTTAAATCTAGTGTAATTGTGGCTTTAATTAAATCATGCTTGGACTTCCTCTTCACAAAATTAAAACCTTATAAAAAGCTAATTGTCAAGCTTGAACAAAGACAGGACCACCAAAATACATCTTTACCAGGAAATAATTTTCTTTCATTCAACTATTATCTGTCAGCTGAATTAATAAATTTATACTTTGTTTTTATTAGGCCAAATAAAAAAATTACTTGTTAAGAATCACCGCCCGCCCGTAAATTTCTAGCCTCTTGATTTTTTTAATTTTTTTTTATAGGAAACTTGAGATAAACTAAGTTTTTGTAAGTTTGTAGCACATACCGGCAGCCTCAGAAATGCATTAAAATATTCAATGAATAAGTCATCTGTTGCCAAAAATTCCTCCTGCAAGATAAAACATTAATTTGTATTGACAATAATTTAATTCAATTAAATATATCTTATTTATAAAAAGATCATTATTTACAATAAATCATTCATCCAAACCATTTGCTATCTACCTCACGTCACAACGTATAGAGGGCCACAGGTCTTAGCCGCTTAATTAGATGACGCTAATAGTAATTGACCATGTTTATTTTTAAATATAAATGTTAATCTATCCGATAATCTGATAATAATAACCCAGGCAAGCGGAGGAGGATGCAGACTTTTGGAA